>CABFWB010000760.1:40336-55161 GCA_902151455.1 Timema bartmani
GCTCAAAAAAATAATATAAAATGTAATTTGCTTATTACTGAAGTCAATTATCTTAAACTTTACGTTTTGGAAGAAAGAATTTGATGATCGTGAGCATGTAAGCTCAGTAGACTCTCAATTTTCCAGGGTAATGGAGGGGAAGCACAGATAATAGAAATCACGAATAGTACAAATAATCCCCACATGTTTACCATCGCCATTCAAAATTTGCTGCCCTTTGCCACTCATTTGTGTAAAAAGGGATTTTCCACAGTGGTAAATATTAAAATGAAGCATTGAAATTGACTCCGAATTGACTGCTGCATGCGAATGGCATTAAGTAATACAATAGAAACAAGAATAGACAAATTAGTGAAAAGTGTTCAACAGCAAAGGTCTCATTAAATACATTTAGGTACGTTAATTTCTTCATTATTATTATTATTATTATTATTATTATTACTACTATCATTATTATAATCCGTAAATAAAGCCACAATTTTAGAATAAATCTTAGTGATTAATATGTTAGTAAAAACGAGGCGGCTGCGAAAATATTGTAGGATATTTAGGGAGCCATGAGTAATAATAGGTTAAGAACCATTGTTTTAGAGGGATAAGAGGATAGGGCTTTACTTGGATTCGCCTCTGTACACAATTTATAAAGTTGGTATGGCTTCAACTATATATGCATTAAGTGTACTTAACAGCTCTAGCCAATTAAAATGTCAGGAAATAGCTTCTATAGATGTGATTAGAAATAAACGTGAATTGTGACACATTTATTTCTACAACTTGTAGATCCGCTCATTTCTAACAAATATTGAAAATTGTTGAAAAACATTAATTAATTTCTTCACCAACATAAATATCAACTTTGCCTCTGACCCACACTGATGAGCATGTAGACAAAGGTGTCAGGCTCATCTAGTCTGGTTTGCCACTCACCTCGGGAAACTGGGAAAACATCATTAATGTTTAGTGTCTGGAAAATATGCATACATTTATATTTATATAAGATGGTAATTTGCATTAATAATGCCAAAAAATTAATTTCACAAAAAATATGTTTTTTTTATTTCACATATGTTCTATATGTGTTAAAAAACTATACATTGAACTTAAATATATTTTTATAATAATTTTCATGAGCTAAAGTCGATAAAAAACATTTCTGGTGAAATGTTGTTGTTTCAAGTTATGATGTGAGTGTTGTTCTGTTGTTGCAGAGGAAGAGGCAACAGCAGAGAAGGAGCGCAAGGGTGAGAATTGACCGGTCTATGATCGGGGAGCCCACCAACTTCCAACACACAGGCCACATCGGCTCCGGGGATGTAGACCTGGGAAACTCCCACTTGAGGGCCATACAGAACCAAATGCAGTCCAAGGGTGGCTACGAGACAGCTTTCGCGGTCAAGGTCGGCACACTTTCTTTTGTTGTGTTATTAGACTATTTATATTTTTAATTATCCAAGTCACTCACAGCCAGTATTGGTTTAGCACATTTATTTCAAGAAATACTTATTAATAAGGGCAAATAATGCACATTAACAAACTGTAACTTGCATTGATGGGTACACAGACTAAATATCAACTTTTATAGTCTGGTCTACCATTGGGGGGCGGGGGGGACAGGGTTTGAATCTCCATTGAGTGGAGTGAGAGTGATTTTACCATGCAACTGTGAATCCATTTCTTCAAAATCCCATCTTCCTTAGCCTTATTACATCAGTGAAGTTAAATAATAACCTGAACAAATACCAAGATACAATGCAAAATATAACAAAAAAGAAAACCCTTGACTAAGGATGTGGTATCGAAAGAAAAGTATCGATACTGTACTCATTATAAGTATCAAAAGTGATACTGTACTAGTATCGATAACATTAAGTATCAGTGTCAAAATTTTAATCTAGAAAAACATGTTTTTTTAATCTTACCCACTTCGGTGGTCGCGTGGTATAACGTGCTAATCTTGTGTTGGACTGGACTGCAGAAGATGAGGAGATTGGGTTTCAATCCCGGTCAAGTGCATTGAGGTTGTTTTTTTTTCCTAAATGTCTTTCCACTCTCCCTCCACGAAAATGCGGGTCCATTGCCTCTAAATTAAACCTCCCTAATCCCTAACCTATGAGTGTAATTTGTACATAGGCAAATAACCTGAACAGGTAGTAAGACGTGGGGCTAAAAAAAACTTAACTTTGGCATCATAACTGTACTTTATTTTTATTTAAACATTGAGAATTATAATGGCTTTTAATACTTTAAAAACAAATTTTATAAGATGCTTTTTTCACCCCAACTTCTCAAAAAACGCCCATAACTCACTTCCAGAAGGTGCTATTTTTTAAACTACATTTGTCGTTTATATACTCTATCAAGATAGATTATTAACTATTTCCAAACAATTAGAGATGTCATTTTTCCAGGAAATTTGAAATAGGAATTTTTTCCGCAGTGGCAGCTTGCGGTGGAGGGGTTAAATTGTTGAGGTGGCACCTAGAGCCTGTTATACTTCAAAATAGTGTGTTAAGAAGCGCGTGGGTTTATCATTAGGGGGTACAGGGCTGGGGAAGGGGGCGGGGTAGTTAGAAAGAACGGATAATAGGGGGAAGCAAAAGTTGGACCAACCTTAAAATTATTTTAATCAACTTATTGATGATAAAATATTGAAGTATGATTTATGATCATAACGAGTTTGTTTAGCACCGCGTCTTAACACACATTTGGGTTATACACCTATGTACTAATTACTCTAATATATTAGGGAAGAGGAAGGTTGAATTTAGAGGAATTGCACCCGTGAGAGTGTAAAACTGTTTAGGAAAAACCGCCCTCAGTGCAACCGACTTAGTATCAAACACCGATCTCCCAGTCATCGGCAGTCTAGTCCTTCGTGAGAGTAGCGCTCTAGACCGTGCAACCATCAAAGCTCGTTTGATGATGTTTCTGTGTTAACGCCATTAGGAGAAATTAATATTAAGTATAAACGTTGGCATTTGGGATATCTATATCTTGATTACATCAGTTCCATTTAATCAGTCGAAATTACTTTACAGATAAATGAAGGGTTAATAAACTGGTCTCCACTCATCCCGTCAAACATCAAGCCGCTATTGATAAACAAAGATGAAAGAACAGCTATAAATTATGATGAGCTAAAAGAGATTTAATGCTAGAGTTGCTTTTTCTTACTTGTCATGCAAAAAATGAGTGAGAATTGAGAAATAAAGCCATTTGTTCTTCCTCCACAGTCCACCCTAGTAAATGTTTTTTAAAAAAATTGTTTCTTTTGATACCAATCCGAGATACTGAAGTGTGAGTACTGATATCAGTAAAAGTATTGGAAAAAAAGTATTAACTATAAAAATATCGATATTAGTAAAGTATCAGTACTTTTTTCACATCCCTACCCTTGACAAACACTTTTGGGACCCATCTAATAGTGGGAGCACAAAAATTAATGGACAGCTGAGCATGCTAAACCAAAGTTCCTTACTTGATTATTTTGTCCATATGTCATTTTAAACATAGAATTAAATTCATTTTTATAAACAGCAGTAATTTGTTATGGTAATTTAAGTTTGTCGTGCCAAATGTTTTGTATGGATGGGTGTGTACAAACTGTGCATGTAGAGTATGTGGTGAACGTTGTACACATGAATCTAGTCTGGCATGTTATGTTTCCAGTGGCACTACCTTTTCTTTTTCCGCCCAATGTTTTCTTTGTGATACTCACTTTTGTAGCGATAACAGTGATTATCATTACCTATAAATAAGTCCGTGTTTTAATTGTGTTCCCTCAAATCATTCTTGTCTTTATTTAATCCTAGATTACAACAGGTAATGAGCCCAGACACCCTAGCCTGGGCAAAGTGAAATAATAGATAATAATCGATTTTAGAAGCGTTTCAAAATTTAATGGGAAAAACTTCCAAACATGTAAATTTCAAATGAACATATTTGCTTCATATAATCAAAATATTGTCGAGAGTCCAGACACAATTATTCATGCTGAAAATCTACTTTTATCACTGTGAGAAAAAGCAATTAAAACTGCAGTAAAATATTATATTTTCCATAGGAGAACAGCAAATAAAAAATCACACCATTTGAAGATTGGACTGATAAGAAACGTTGACACTGTTAGAATGTTTGGGTCTGTCGGCAATATACACATTTGAAGATTGGACTGATAAGAAACCATCGGTGACACTGTTAGAATGTTTGGGTCTGTCAGCAATATACACATTGACAATAATTTTCAGAGTAAACTATATCTAAAAATCGAAGAAAATTGTGCCGGTAGGTTACTAAGTAAACTCAACAAATCTGTACAAGCAGGAAACACAAATGCTGAAATGAGCCAACCAGAGGTACCTGCTGCAGAGAATGAAGTCATAATATAAGTCAAGTGGAATGTTGTGGGTGATAAACATCAGCAACAACTCCAAGAACAACCTGAGTTACAACAAGTTGGGCAGTCTCTCCGTGGGGGTATGCATCTGAGAAACAGGAACCACATTTGTGCCCCAGCAAGGTCTACCATAAATACACCTGTCACATTTCAGGACTTCATCATTGGTTCACAGCCGAGCGAGTAGACAAAAACCATTGATGATGAAATAAAAACCCATGCAACAAATGGTACCCGAGACATTATGAAAAAACCAACTGATAAAAATACAATTTATTCCTAAATTAGTTTTTAAATTGCAACTTGACCAATCTGGCAGAGTACCCAAGTACACTGCAAGGTATTGTGCGTGAGGATTTTTTTACGAGTCAGAGGAGACTGACTATACAGAAACTTTTGTGCCAGTGGTTTACTACAACACATTACAAGTTCTGTTAGCCTTGGTGGCAGACCAGAATATGGAACTCGTCCAATTCAATTTTGAAACGGTGTTTCTATACACAGACCTGGACGAGAACTACCCGAGGGTCTACATGATGGAAATGGGAAGAAACTTTTGTGTACAAATCAATGAAATCATTGTATGACCCGAAACAAGCACTAAGGTTCTGGAATAGAAATAATCAGTGTTTTTCTAAAACTAATTAACTTCAGTGAATGTGAGACTAATTAAGTTATGTTTTTCGGATGAATAAATGAAGTTTTAAGTGCATTTAGCAAATGGCAAAACAAAACCAGCACTCAAACAGTGGGAGTAATGGAATATAAGTTTGTCATGCCAAATTACTGTTTTTTATGAATGTGTCTTATTATGTGGATACATACATTAACCGCACATGTAGGATACGTGGTGAACATTGTGTGTATGCGTATAGTATGGCATGTTATGTTTCTGGCAGCATTAACATTTCTTCTTCACCCCAACATGTTCTTTGTGCTACTGGCTTTTGTGGAGATACCGATGATTATTACCTACCTCTAAATAAATACCTTTTTCTCTTGTGTTGCCTCAAACCAATATTGTTTTTATTTCATCCATAATTACAACAATTTGTACCAATAATTAATTGTCAATTTAATTGTATTGGAAAATTTTAATGCTGATTTAATTTTTGTTTTCTGTTGCAGGCTTGTTAGAATGTTTGTCACCAGACTGAAATATAAATACTTTGTAAATATAGGTATAGCAATGTGACCTCTTGACTTAGGAGTGAGTGATTTCTCCTTGTGTGGACAGTGTTGTGTCAGTGACAAGGAAAGTATAGCATTCTGTTTCTAGATATATTTTAAATCTTGATTCATTTTTTATTTTATAGATATCTTGTTAAGTTTTTCCCAGGAACTATAATATGTCCTTGATCAAGCGCGCGCACACAAACATGATCAGTGCCATTTCCCAAAAAACTCTCCAATAACTTATTATCAATAAAAAAAATTGATTTTGTTTTCACACATTACTATTTCTTTAAATGATTTTGAGGTGTATTTATGAAAGATTTTAATATTCGTTCTAGTTGTGTGTGACTGTTTTACCGGTTGCCTTAATGTGACATATAATGTCACCTCTTTATTCCGTACTTGAGCTCGTTACGTTCTTCCACATGTCGACAGGTGGTGGTCGGCTTTGTTTACAAACATTTACAGCACCCATGATGACTAAACTCAGGGAAAAATACGGAAATGTCAGGGAGTTTAATTTAAAAAGGAATAAGTTTTAATAATCAGGAAACTGAAGCCACCCTTATGTCAATTTTATAATCACAGTATTTATTTTTTTAACAAAAACAGAGATTTACTTTACTATGTATAAAATTAATAATTTGCTCTTTTGTTTTTGGTAATTTAAAGTGAATACAATGTTAAGGATGTTAATTATGTTTAGTAGATTTTTTCACTTTAAAGCTTGATCCAACTTATGTAAATTTATTATTGTTTATCAAACCTTTATTATTATTATTTTGTTTTGTTTTTTTCAGACAATTTTGCTTTAAATATTATGGTTGTGATCCCAAAGCTCACACATTTGATTTGTTTAGATTTATGCTGAATTTTATTTATTTTCAGTACTAAATGCCGTTGTATTTTGATTTATGGTATACAATTCTTTGATTTTAAATAAACTCTAAATAAATACAAACAATAATTTTTGAAGATGTAAAACTTGACTTTGTCTTTTTATTTTCAAAGTTTTTATTTTTTTGAATGCACAATTTAATTGGACTTGATATTTTACTAATAATATATTTTAAATACGGCTGTAGAATTTTGCTAAAAATATTCTAAAATTATTTCAGAATTCTTTACACCTATTGTAAAATAAATTATAGTTGTTTTAATAACCAACATTATATTATGAATGCTCTAATGGTAAAGTGGTAGGTGATTGTGTTAAAATCCAGTAGATTATTGTATAAAGTTAGGTCTCTTAAATATTTATTATGCCGACCTGGTCTCTTAAAAGATTGATTTATTTCTAAAAATATTTGATTGACATCATAGCAATCAGATTCTATGTTATATAATATTGTTAGATACCTGTCATTTACTTAAACTCTTTATTACTATTGTTGTGAAACTTGTACTCTTTTAACAACATTTTGATATTTTACAAATTGTGTGTGAATGGATAGTTTAATCTTAAAAACGATATTTTATTGGATGTGGTCTACTGAAATTTAAAATAATTTGTAAACATTCTAAAGTTTGAAAATTTATGTAGCATTTGCAAACTTAGTGTTGATTTTTTCCCCTTTATTAATGAACATTGTTTATAGTTTCTTGGGAAGACCTAGCTGCAGACCGGGGGGATAACATTTGAATGGACCTGAAAGAGATAGGGTGTAGTGAAGGGGGAAGATAGGGATGGGTGGCCTACTTTTGTAAGTGCTGCAATGAACTTTCGAGTTCCTAATGGCATAGTGTAAGTGAGTTTCTTTCATCTTTGATTATTATAGAAGAATATATTAACTTATAAGAGGCAATTTGTACAGTTACTCATGTTGTGAAAGCAAGTGAGCGCATTCTTTAGTCAGGTTGTATTAAAATAACCTTCAAAAATTCACCTTGAAGTCAGCCCACATCACAAGTTCACTACTCATAAAGGGAAATGTGCAAAGAATGGGATCACAACTATGTACCTATGATCGGAATATTCGCTTGTTTTTAAGTCAAATACATACCTAATTTGTACATTCATTATAAGTTAGTGAAGTGTGGTGCAACCTTTCACGACTTGCAGGCCACTCCGCCTAATGCGGTAAATGCCTGCAAGAAAAATAAAAAAGTAATTATGATAAAAACATTCTTAAAACCAGTAAAAAACCACAATGTACTAGTATTATTACCTTTGTGGGTAGTAAAATGACTGAGCCCGAATTTTTGGGGGTTGTTTGAAAGCGTATTCAAATGTCTCTGTGCTAAAGTATTGGTAGGACATTTCCACCAAAACAAAGCACATTATTTTCAACAATCATGTTTCTCAAATGGGTTGTGATGTAATTATGTACTTGGTGAGGTTTTATATCAAAACTCTTAAGTGTTAGATGTGACAGAATTGTATGACTAGCAATAATTTATTAGATTTGTACCATTACTGTGGTTATATAAATATTGTATTTGTATGGATGTTATTTTTGCACAAGTAAGGTTAAGAAATTAATGTCTGCATAGTCAATCAACTGAAGCACCCGTTTTCAATATATCATATTATCATGTGAAAAGCAATATGGGTAATATTACTATGTGTAGTCTCATTAGCGCTTATTTCATCTATTGTAATTTAATTTTAACTGGTGCTAACCAAAATATTGACATGTCTAAAATAATCAATTTTATTCTTATTATTGAGTTTTTTTTCTGATTAATTGATGCATTTACTTCTTATATTAATCGTTAAATTATATGTCCAAAGCTGTATTTTTTCCGTCTCTCTTATTTTTTGTGTAAATAAAAGATGTAAAAATGATCTTTATTACAAATTCATTGTTAATTAATATCATTTTCAGCCACTTGTGTCGTTTCTTCAAGCCGCCACACAAAGATTATCTTGTCTAAGAGTATTGGTTTACTACTATTCCTCTACAGTTTCAGGTTTCACATAAAGAGCTAAAGTTGGAAAAAATAATTGGTTTCGATATTATATGTCTGTCAAAATGCTTGGTAGGGAAAGGTACAAAATTCTGGTATTATATAAAATGAGAGACAGACAAGGTTTGCACATTTGTCATAAAAATTTCACGTCCACAGAATAACACAAATCTGACACCTTAGCTCAGTCGGTAGTGTCTAATTACTGAGCTATGGGTCCCAGGTTCGATTATCGGCATGGCCAAAAAATTTATCATTAGTGAAATTTGTGTTTATTCTTTCACAGTGAAGAATTAACGACCGGAGACTGGATGTTGCGCCTGTCCTAGTCTTAATTTAGACTATAAGGCATATGAAGCTTCGACAGGCCTAGCAACCCGGGTGTGGAAAAATATATGACTTGAATTAAAAACTGACCCAGACCACAGGCTGGAAACAATAATGGATGTAAAAAAAAACACAAAATACAATTCTGAAGAAGAGATCCTTGTAAAATATTTATATTTTGTTAGTGGGACTTTTTATTTCCAGTTTGACAAATATGGAAATAATGCAAACAATTTTTTTTATTGGTTAATTACTTACCAAAAGTGTTATAGTCAAGAGACATTTCAGGAATAGGTAGGGAATAAATAACAAAACGCTTAATTTTTGAACAAATGATCACTAGTCACCCAATAACAAGATTCCTTCGAGTAAAACAAATTTTGGTTGGGGGAACTTAAAAACCAACTGTCATCTTGAATCTTACTTGAGCTATTTCCTTTCTGTTGAGATCTAAAGAGGTCCGGTTTTCACAGAACTATCCACTTCGTAAGCCGCATGGTCTAACGTGCTACTTTCACAGTAGACTAGACGCTCGATGATTAGAAGCTCGAGGTTCGAATCTGTCAGGTGTACTGAGGGTGGTTTTACCGAGATTGTTTCCACTCTCCCTCCACACAAATGTGAATATACTTACTCTAAATGCAATTTTACGAATCTCTAAAACCATTGGCATAATTAGTGCACAAGCATATAATTTGAACGGGTAGTAAGATGTGAAAAAAAATTTAAACACTAGTTTGTGCATCAACATTTCTTCCAGATATTATCTTTTTAGGATATGTTTATGTTAGCGATCAAAATATGAAACAATTGTCATAAAAATTGTCAAGAAATTATCACGAGATTTCAGATAGTTAACCACCCTTTGGATTGTTTATTTTGTGTTAGTACCATAGACTTGGTACTCTTAGACTGTGCATCAAATAATCACACACATTCAATAAGTACAAGTGGCAATATCCAGGCTTGTGCAGTCTAGTAGTAAAAGTCTACTTCAATATATTTGGTGCTATTAGTGTTTCCTAAGTTGGTATATGCTTTGTATTCTAATAGAATTAACCATTAATAATTTTTGTTTACAATGCTCCTTATATGTATTTTGAAACACATAATTTTAATGGAATAATCTTGCTTAGTGACCATTTGCAATAATTAAAAAAGTATTAACATTCACAAACAGCTTACTTGAATGAATTTAAAAATGAAATATTAAACCACCATACTAATTTGTTGAGCCTATTTAATTATCATTGTGTTTGTATCATTGCATTTTAATTTTATCTTTTCTTTAAACTAATAGCAATCGATTAACACTTTTTATTTGTATTTTATGTATTTTTTAAAATCTTTAACAACAAACTAATTCCAAAATGTGTATGGATTTAATTATTTTCTTAGTGGGTGACCTGGTGATCTAGGGGTAGGGTGTCTTTGTGCTGGGGTTTCCGGGATTCAATCTTCGGTCCTGGCACAGATTTATCTGATTGCCAAACCCTTCCTTCACCTCTGAAAAGACGTGTATTAATCACAACTAGTGAACATGTGGAATGCCAGGCCTCCACCGTGGTTCAGATTCCACGTTAAACTGTAGGTCCTCCATTTCATCTCACAATCACCCTATCATTACACATTAGCTTAAGTGTGTTTAACCCCAATGGGTAGTAAGACGTGGTGCTAATAGTAATAGTTAAAGGTTAGCTTGAAATTTGTACCTATTTATATTGATTATAATTCATAATTAAATAGAAAAAATCTTTTTTATTCATAATATTTCTGTTTAATGGGATTTTTTTTTCCAAAGTAAGTTTTTAATTTTAGTGGGAATAACTTGCACATGACTTCCGTCCAACCCCTCGTCCATGTTGCGGGAGGCGGGCAACGGCTAACGTAGGAGAATGCTTTTCAGAGTGAAGAGTATGATGGAGACTTTGTCCGTGGTACCGCCACGGTAGTCGTAGAGGTCTGACAATGAACCCTGTAAAAGATGGCTAACGGGGCAAGAGTGAAGCTATGACAGGCTTATCAAGCCAATAGTGGATGTAGGAATGTTTTCAAAAATAGGAACAGTCTCGGAAAGGATGGATCTACCAAGCAACAACCTTATGAATGGACTGGATTATGATTTGGAACAATTAACATAGTATCACTAAAGGGGAAAGAACAAGAAATTGCAGCAGTAATGAGGGAGAGGAAAATAATCATACTGTGACTATGGGAAACAAAATAGAAAGAACACAGAAATGAGGAAATAGGTCAAGGATAAAGACTATGGTAGTCTGGAGAGCCGGACAGGGGGCGTAATGGTGTGGCAGTGGTGTTAGAGGAGAGGCTGGCAGAAAAAGTAATTAATTGATGCCAGATATATAAACGAAAGAATTATAAAAATGTCAATAGTTTGGATGGGGAGGTAAGAGACTTCATCCAGCCACATGCTGGAAACAGTTGATGATTTACATAAGAAAAATAATATACATGAACATTAACTCATCCATCTTTTAATTATCTCCTTTCAAGGTAATTATATGTTATAAAGGAAGGAGCACTGAATTTTAAGTTCACTCGGATACAAAATTATGCTTGCTGCAGCCCTGCTTTTAGGGTTCTTGATGTTTTGACAGTAAAAAGAATTAAAAACACAAATGTGATTATAAAAATGAATGGAGTAGATAAGTACAAATATATTGAAACAATAATATATTTTACAGTTAAAATTGTAAACACCAAGTTTGTTTGTCGTCAATAGTTAAAAGGAAGAAATGGTCAAACCTTGATTTTAAAATGTGTTCAAAGTTGAAAAGATTATTAAAAACATACACTTAAGAAAATAGAAAATTGTATTATTTAAAATGTTTTAATAATAAATTTTAAAAATAAAATAAATAATTTTGTCGTTTTAAGTTTTACATCATACCTTCATAAACATTTTATTAATGGAGATATTTCAACATTTTTAGGTCATCATCAGCCTGAATGTAAAAAATGAGGTGTAGGTGTTGTAAAATTAAACTCAATATAACAAATAAATGTCCAGGATGAATATAATTTACTTTAGTGAAAAGTGGAGTGATACGATTCATCTGATATAAGACTCAACAGTGAGTAAGAATTAATATGGTGTTGGGATTGGAAGGCGGGAGGAAAAATGGTGTGTTAGGTGGGACGGGGGTTGTTAAGAAATATTGTAGTGGAAACTAAGCAAATTTAAATACAATTTTGGAGTGGACAGAAGTTGTTCATTGACGTTTTTATTTATATGGCATCAATCGTTGGTTGGGGTAAATGTTGAGGTGAGCTGTGAATTTAGACTTTTTGTGATTTTTGTAGTCTTTTATACTGTTTACTCCTGATTATCCACGGTAATGGAGAGGACGAGTGCCGCGAATAACACAAAACCGTGGATAATCTGAATATTTAGTAAAACAAGAGATTGTAGCACATTTAATTCAAACTAGTAATCACATATCATGACTGTGTCTATGAACACATCATGCAATAAGATAATTAAAAATTTACTTAATATCAATGTACATTATACTCAACATGGACAGATCACTTAAAAACGTCTGTTTTAGTTATCTGCTTCATTGCAGCTGCTTCCTTTATCTTTATCCTGCTATGTATTGTTTGTCAGATAGGAGCCTTCCTTCCTGTTTCAGATAAATAAGCAGGTACAACCCCGAAAGGCCTCCTCCCTCCTGCATAAACTTGTAGTCTCTCTGGCCATCACCTCTTCCCTAGGGATTTAATGAGTACAACAATCGGTAGCCCTGTAGTCTCCGTCAATGTGATGGTGTTCAAAAACTTATCCCCTGCTGTTGGCGATTCCGCGGCTAAGCCGCAAAGTGGATAATCAACCCGCGGATGGTTGGGAGTTTACTGTATGCTAGAGAAAATAAGTAAATAATATAGGGCCAGTCCATCCTATGTATCACAATCCTACTTTTCACTTAAGTCAATTATATTCCTGTTGAATATTTATGTTTTGTATTGAATTTAATTCGCTCACACCTTTTTTTAGCTTCAGGATGAGGACGACATAAAAATGTCTAAACATCTCCATTAATAAAATGTTTATGAAGGTGGACAACTTATAATCAAAATATTATTTTATTTGATTTTTTAAAAATAATTTTTTCATTTTCTTAATTGTTACACGTTTTAATAACTTTTTAAAATTAATAAATATTTTAAAATCAAGTTTTGACTATTTCCTCCTTTTAACTAATGACGGCAAACTGTGTGTTTATGATTTTAAATGTAAATTATTTTATTGTTTCAATACATATTTACTTATCTATTCCATTCATTTTTACTATAACATTTGTGTTACTAATTCTATTTATTGTCAAACATCAAGAACTTAAAATAATGCCCTGCAGTACACTATCCATTCATTATATTAACATTTTAACCAAACTAATAGGATAAAGATGAGAATGTAAAGATTAAAAAAAATCATTTGTGTGAAGGGAGGGTGAGAAAATATTTAGTAAATATACCCTCATCGCACCTTCACAAGATTCAAAACCTGACCTCCCTTATAATCAGCAACTAGACCAGATGAGCTTGACAATAACATCTTAGCGCGAAGACTGTCCTGACCCTTCTCCATTCCAACTAAAATGTCAACAGTCCTAAGTTCTTTAAGAACAAGAGCTAGTTAGACAGTCGTTGCTGTCGATATGGGCAGTGGCTGTTTCTTGGAAACTCAAACAAAAGATTCTGAGAAACGTGATTTTGACTTGGCCATTTTAAGGAGTCCAACAGCTACAGCCAAAATCTTACAATTCGGTTTGACAGTTGTTGGGAAACTAAAAATATTCGCAGCATGGTGTGAAAAAAAAAAATGAAATAATTTAACATTTGTGTTTTCAATACGGGTTGTTGTTATTTATTTAGTAAATAATACACTACACTGTAATGGTATTAGTTGTGTGTGACTAAATTCAGTCTGTCATATAATTATTTTTTTTACAGATTTATTCCAAAATAAAAATAAATCTTTCAAATATAATGGAAACAATATCAGATCATCTATACAAAATTTGGATCCATGGTAACTTCACTCATCATCCCCACTCGCATGTTCTCCCTCCTCCCCTTCCCCTGCTTCCTCCACTTCTCCTCCATCTTCCCCTCCTGAAGCTGACGCAGACCTGTCTCCACTCTCCGACCCAGACCCAGAACCAGACTTGGCGCTCTCTTCGTCAGAATCCTTGAGAACCTTAGCTTTGTCCAACTTCTTGGCTCGGTGGGCTTCGAAGTCTGACCCTTCTTCATCAGAAGAATATATAGGTGGGCGGTTGTCACCTGCACGGAGAAGAAACACTATCATTAATCTGTGATACAGGCTCACTAATAATTCATCATATATATAGCCATGTATATAAGTTTTGTTTACAGAAAAATTGAATTTTAAGTGTAATAATCATAAGTAACTATTTTTAGAGTTGGGTTGAATACACTATTTTATGAATCCAAATCTCAAATTTAACTTTGAATCTCAAATCCGAATCCAAATCTTGGAAAAAAATTATGAACATAAGAGGAAATATAATATAAAATACAAATAGTAACTAAATGTTACTTTCTTTCTTATAATCCATTCACTATACCATTCATACATTCAGTTAAGTGTTAAATTACTGTTCTGAGGTCTGGTTGTTAAGTTCATACTATAATTATTATAATTGGTTCTGAACCACATAAGCAGTATTAGAGCTCTAAACCAAATTTAACTTGAGAAAGTGAATTTTTTTTTTTAAGGATTTGGGTCTCGAATTGAAATTTTCTCGGATCCTAAAATCTCAAATATACCTAATCATTTTTAGTTAATAAAGAGCAATACTTATGTTTTGTATACTGCTGTGCCTAATAAAAAAAATTGATGGAAACATGAAATAATGGAATAAAAGTTATAGTTAGAACTTGATGGAATTCATTTCTTCACACTTCCGGCTTTTCCCTATTTTTTACCATACAGACACAATTTTTAGTTTTCAGAAATATTCCTTTG
>CABFWB010000760.1:65129-135390 GCA_902151455.1 Timema bartmani
TTTTTTTTAAGTTGATGCCTCTATGCCTTTCGTTAATAAATGGTTACTAGATAAAAATTGTATCTTAGGAGATTTTTGCCTTGAAAATAAGTAAATAATAATCATTATGAACTTTTTAAATATTTAATACATTTGAAAAAAGGTTTATTTTTAGAATTATTACTTTAAAATATTAATATTTAATAACAAATAAATTTAGAAAATAACATGTTTGTTGAGTTACATAGGGTCTTAGTGAAAATTTATCATGGTAAAAGAGTATTAATAAAACATATATACATAGATTAGGTTTGTTAAACCAATCATATTGGTAAGGTTGGTTGGAATTAAAACTATGTAATGTAAATTAGAAAAACAAAAAATAAGGTTGAATTATTTAGAGCATGTTGAAAAAAAATATTTAAAATATTAAAATTTAAAATAAAAGTTATATTGATATTCTTGAAACGGCCCTCAAGACCCTCCCTTCTTACCCCTCGCTTACCCTCTCTTTTACAGACCTCTATCATAATATTGTTTTAGGCCTTACCTAAAATTAAATCAAATTGATTAGACTAAAAATTTTCAAGATAAAATACATAAAGAGTTTTTTTTTACTCTGGTTCAAACGATTAATAAAACCTGACTTGAACTTTAATTTCTGAATACTTGCATACCCATAGATTGACTCAAATTATATTCTTTAACATAAACTAACAAAACAAAGCTTCACAATTTTAAAATGTAAATTCCTTTATTGACCTGTAGTGGCTGCTTGTAGACGTCAAATATCTCGGAACCAAGGTGGAGTGACATGCTGCCGTCCGACCAGCGAATAAATCTAGCATTGCTTTCCTTCTTGATTGAGCCATCTTTATCAAATACCTCACGCCAACGCATTGTGTTTTCCACTTTTAACTTCAGCCTATAAAAGAACACTTATCTAGAATTACAAATTTCAAAATGTTGAATTTTAGTTTAAAGAATGTGCTATAACAGGGTGTCCAGCTAAACTATATTTTAAAATTCCATGACTTTTCCAGGTTTTCCAGGGTCAATTTCAACTTTTCCAGTCAGTCATCATATATTAAAAATATTATTTTATCAAGATCAAAACTAATTGTAATAATATCTTTAGACACATACAAATCTTGAAATTGTGTCAATTTATGAGGGGGTTAAAGGATTTCAGCCTTAAGCAGGTAAAGGAAAGGTGGATAGAAACATATAAAAGGGGAAAATTATATAAAAATACAATAATAGACATAGATTTTCTAAGCTTTGCGAACACCATTTCTGAAAATAGGCTGCACCCATTCAAAGAAAAAAGATAAGCTAAATAACCAGCTTACCTGGCTCTTCCCTCTTCATCTAAAGTTTCTTCTTCATCAATTTCATCTTCATATGTCTCTTTATCAAATGGACGTGTCTCCACAGACAGAAAGTTGGGCAACTTGACGAAATGTATCTCCCGCCCAAGGTCAACACTAATCTTGGGAATTTCTACATCGATCCTTGTTTCTGGAGGCGGTTCCTCCTCCTTTTCCTATGAAAGTTTTAAAAATAGTTAGTAAACATAGTTAAAATGCTTTATACCTGTTTAAAGGTTTAACTATTGATGGTCTGTGCAATGTTATTTATATTTTAAAAAATATCCAACAAAACATGGTAAAAATTCAGAAAAGAAGAATAAAAGTAGAGGTTGTGTTCAGGTTGTTTAAAATAGAGCAATGGACTTTAATTATAACTAGAGATGTTAAAATTTATACCTCAATACCCTTTATTATCACTGGTATCGAAAGAATCAAGAGTCAATATTATTAAGATTTTCGATACCTCAATTACTCGCTCTATATTGCAGAAAATTTTATTTTTGGTACTAAACAAAATGGGAAAATCTAGAAATTGAAAAGTTTTTCATATTATTAGTTATTTTGCCATTTTATTTCATTGCCAGCATTTAATGTACTCAACAATACCTTTGTGTTTAGTGATCCTGCGAATCAAATTTGTTTGAGTATTTTTTTTAGGGGCGGGACAGTCAAATATTTTGCCGAGTATGCCGATTATTTGTCGCCGATTAGTTCGATCCTCAATGCCAATCATTAGGTTTATTAAATTTTAAATATAACAAAGATGATATGTATTAATAATACTAGAAAATCAAGTGTTAGTGTGGGCCATTTTTATTTTGTTCAGTATAGTTGATTTGCTTGTACAAGTTTTAAGTATAACTTTAGAGTTTTTTTTAGTACCTGTTCAGTTTATATGTTTAACTTTAAAGTTAATTTTAATGTAATTCAAGTTATCAGTGAGCCTATCGGACTCCACTTTTCTCAAGTTAAGTTTGTGACAGTTTTACATAGGAATTTTATTTTGAAACCAGTGCATAAAATACTATGGCAAATATATTAATTGTAAAGTAAAAATAGAAAAAAAAAATAGTTCATTCCATTTTTTTGGGATTTAAAGCACTATCAGTTTTAAAATAATTTTTTAAGTATCAAATGACTAATAAATTTAAATATTAAAATTAATATAAGTATTGAATCCATAATGTAGTTTTGAAACACTCAAAAGTTCTCTAGTTTTAACTTCCCTTTAATCTTACTCTCTTGGTTCATATGGCTGTTTGCTAGTTGACCTCGTGAATGACCTTGCAAAGAAGATCCCTCCCTAAAGCTTCTCTCTCACGCCAAGAGTTTAACAATAGATGAGTTATCACGGTTGACCTGGTATCGATGTTTACGATATGTTTATGACCAAAATGATACCAGAGATTGGTTTGGTAACACTTTCCTTGATTAGACTAAACACTATGGTTATGACCAATGAGCCTATAATTTGTGCGCCAATTTCAAAACAGCATCACTTTTTATGTTAGATTTAAACGAGTGTAACTTCATAGTCAATGGATTTTAAGTTTTTATAAATTAAAATAGACAACAATTACAAGCTAAAAATACATGACAGTAAGTAGGTACTTAAAAATGGTTCGGTTATGGATAAAAGAAACCGTATATGATCAAGGCCTATTTAATATTACATACCTAACTCCTGTTTTCTAAGGTTATTTATAGGAAGATATGTTTAGCTTGACATGTTAGGTAAATATTACGATTAGTCAAAATAAGCACAAATCTAACAAAGAATAAAATTTAAAAGCTCATTTTCCATTGATTTGCAGTACATTTAGTAGGATTAAAAAATTCACCTACCAGCTGTTAGATCTACTCCACCCAACAGTCATTTATGTTTAAGAAAAAAAATCTTAAAATAGTTTTCTTACTCCACCTTGGTCAGAACCGCTTGGTCAAAAACACTCGATATCATGACGTAACCAAGTCAATCGCGAAAACTCGCCTAAAGATGAGTCATCAGTACTTGATATGTGCAGGCCCATAGATCATGAGCTTACTGATTGTGCAATTATCGGCAATCGGCATCTCCCAATGTGCAGGCCTATAGATCATGAGCTTACTGATTGTGCAATTATCGGCAATCGGCATCTGCCACCCCCCCTAATTATCTATATGCTGGCACGACATAAAATCAAATAGATACCATTAAACATATTAAGATGTACAAGTACCTTGATGCAAATAAGTGTTGTAAAGGTATATTTCATACATAATTTAATAATTAAAAGCTACTTTTTTCATTATTTTGGGTTAAAACTATGTCTTTCTACCTTAAATCTATTCAGGGATTAAATCACCAAATATATGTAGTGTGGTTATGTTATTTAATGGTGCTCAGTTGTGTTGACAAGGCAGTTGTAAATTAAAGAGACTGAGTTTAGGTTAGGTACCCATAGTCTTAAGAGAAGATAAGGTTAATTTAGCATACTATTATTAATTAACATTAAAAACAAATGTGACAATGATAGACAATCATTAATTGTAACTTTTTAACATTAGTTTTTCCCCGAAAAATCCGAGAAGTATCTTTTTTTCGCCCAAGCTTCAGGAAAATCCTATTTCCTTTAGTTCAGGATTCCATGTAGGCCTAAAACAAAATTCAGCCCTAGTTCATGACTACTAGACTGGCCAAATTGTATAAATATTAACTGATAATTAATTACTTTAAAAATATTTATTTTGTCATTTATCACTATTGGTTTAGTTCAAGAATTGTTTGGTGTTTAAGTATATTAATTAAATATGAATGATTGTTAGCTACTCTTCATGGAAAAGATAAAAACAAATCTTAGCCTATGAATAACTTTGAGGTAGTTTTGAAAGAATTATGTTAAATGATTAATAAGTATAGTTGGGTCAAATACACTATTTTTACAAATCTGAATCTCCAGTTTACCTTCAAATCCCAAATCTCAAATTTGAATTCAAATCTTAGGAAAAAATTATTAATATAAAAGAAAATATAAATATAATGGAATAATAGAAAAAACAAACAAATAGTAACTAAATGTTAACAATCTTTCTTAGATCCATTCATTATACCATTCATACTTTCAGTTAAGTGTTAAATTACTGGTCTGGGGTCTGATTGTTAAATTCATCCTAAAATAATAATAAGTTCTGAACCAATAATAAGCAGTATTAGAGCTCTAAGCTCAATTTCAACTGAAAGACCTCGAGGATTGACAACAAAAAACCATGATCATTGTGATCTACAAGTGAGCTAATTGACACAGCACGGATATATATTCTAGATGACAGCTATTCATATATGCCATTGAGTATTAATTACCATACAGCATGAATCCTCTATACCTATTATTGATGGGGTGGAAGTTGTGTAACTGTTTTGTTTTTTTATTCACAGACTGTAAATGTTTCCATGCGGTCTGGATTGTATTAGAAAACGTACATTTTATTTATACAGAACGTTAGCAAACTAGTCAGCTGCACCAAAGTGGGACCAAGTGAAGTAACCTTGCTACTTTTCAGGGTAAACCAAGGATATTTATTGAAATATATATTGAATGGTAGTAGCTCACTTCTTCAACGACAGGTCTCAGCTCTTCTCCATCCTCACCAAATCTTCTCTCTTTTTCTTGATCACTGCCCCGCCCATCGTCAGACTTCTTAGATGTCTGTTCATCCTCGTCAGTGCTGATGTCATCTGCATCTCCAAACAGAGCCTCTGCCGTTGCTAGCTCACAAAAGTTCGAAAATGTGATTAGGGTTACAGTAACACATTCCTACAGTGGATAAACTTTTACTATGGCATAGTATGATGTGTGTTACATCAATTTAGTGTGCGTGTATGTGTAAATCGTTGAAAGAGACAAAGTAAAAAGTCAACACTTTGGTTGTGTCAATCTAATTCCTTGAATCCTTAAGAAATTATAAAATGCAAGAATTTGAAAAATTTTTTAAATCAAAATTTGGAAAGAATATTTTTTCTTTAAAATGATGTAATTTTTTTAGATCTATTATTATGATGCTTATTAGTAAGTTTGCCCTATATTATTATAATAATAACCTAGTGACCAACCCCAAGACCATTCATTTATTTATCACTCTACCAAATGTCAATTAACATCCAAAATAAATAATAATTCAATTACAAAATTACCTGCTTCAGTGGCAGTGTGGTCTAACACGCTAATCTACAAAGACGGGGAGATGGGGTTTGATCTCGGTCGGAAGCACAGAGGGAGCTTTTCCCTAAAAGGTTTTAGACTCTCCCTCCACACAAATGTGGGTGCATTTCCTCTAAATTTAAAAACATTCCTATTCCCTAGCCCATTAGTGTAATTAGTACATAGGCGTATAACCTGAATAGATAGTAAGACGCGGAGATAAAAAATAATTACAAAATTTATACTTTCTAGAGAAAATAAATGGGTTAATTCAGCAAGGTTGGTAGCCAAATAAATGTTAAGTTTTTAAATGTGAAATATTGAAAGAGACAAAGTAAAAAGTCAACACTTTGGTTGTGTCAATCTAATTCCTTGAATCCTTAAGAAATTATAAAATGCAAGAATTTGAAAAATTTTTTAAATCAAAATTTGGAAAGAATATTTTTTCTTTAAAATGATGTAATTTTTTTAGATCTATTATTATGATGCTTATTAGTAAGTTTGCCCTATATTATTATAATAATAACCTAGTGACCAACCCCAAGACCATTCATTTATTTATCACTCTACCAAATGTCAATTAACATCCAAAATAAATAATAATTCAATTACAAAATTACCTGCTTCAGTGGCAGTGTGGTCTAACACGCTAATCTACAAAGACGGGGAGATGGGGTTTGATCTCGGTCGGAAGCACAGAGGGAGCTTTTCCCTAAAAGGTTTTAGACTCTCCCTCCACACAAATGTGGGTGCATTTCCTCTAAATTTAAAAACATTCCTATTCCCTAGCCCATTAGTGTAATTAGTACATAGGCGTATAACCTGAATAGATAGTAAGACGCGGAGATAAAAAATAATTACAAAATTTATACTTTCTAGAGAAAATAAATGGGTTAATTCAGCAAGGTTGGTAGCCAAATAAATGTTAAGTTTTTAAATGTGAAATATTGAGAAATTAAAATGCAGTTCCTTGGAATAGTGTTACCTACAATTAAATGGTTTTTTAAATGTAACAAAATGGTTCTATTTAAAGAAAATACATATAATTGAGTTTACTAAGTTTAATATTTGGTCTATAATATTCACTTATTTTACAGACCGTATTATAATGTACTAATGTGTAATGCCGGCTAAAATCCCTTTAACATTAGTTTTTAATAATCAATTAATGTAAAGAGTAAGTATTCAAGGGAAAAAAAATCATTCCACTTTGAGATGGTTGACCTTCTGTGATTATGATGGGTCTCTAAAATTCAGATGTGAGAAAACGTAAATATAAGTTTGACCCATCACTTTTTACTGGTCAGCACATCTCACTGCCAACTATACATTTTAATCACACTAATAGGTTAGGAATTTCATGCAAATGTACATATATTTGTACGGCGAGAGAGTGGAAAAAAATAAAACAAGACACCTGATTGAGATTTGAGCTCCAACCTGCGGGTTAGCAAAGAACTAGACAAAATGAGCTTGACATGTGTGTTGCGAGTAAGGTGTTTTATCTCACTACCTGAAGGCTCTGCCCCTTCCTCTTCACTGCCTTTCTCTTGCTCTCCATCACTGCCTGAAGTTATACCAGACTTCTGTTTCTTCTTTGTCTTCTGCCTCACGTCTATGTCAGAGCCACTGTCGTCACTAATAACAGCGCGCTTTCGTTTCCTGTTAAATGTAATAATTAAATGTAGCGTAACCACTGATTGACACATATCATATTATCATGTTAATTTGTCGGATGTTGACCTTGGACTTAAAGAATCCTGGATATGCATTAATTTGAATTATGTTTAACTTGCATTTAATGAGTGAGGGGACTGGGACCGCATTAAATTTCTAATTATTTGTCCTACACCAGCTTTTGTCCCTTACAAAGACTGAATCTTTGGCTTCATCGGGATTCAAACAAGAGCCTCTCAAACGTGGTTGGCCAACATCAGAAGTTCGCCTCAAAAAATTTGGCCAAAGCCATGATGCGGATATGTCTTAAAAAGAGATTACAGAGCTATTAGATTGTTGTTACAATATCACTTTACAATGCATTTTAAATAAGAAAAATTCTTTCAATTGTGAGAACTCTGGGAAATATTTTTATATAGTTTACAAAGACCAAGTTAAAAATGTTATATGTGCCAGTTAAATTTTTTCAGCACCATACTTTGTTTTGTAGAGTATTTTTATTTTGTACAGTATTTTTATTTTGTTTATTAAAATAATATAAAACTATTCCCACTAAGGCTTGTGCAGCTGTTTATATATTTACTGTTTCATTAATACTTTAATCTGTATTTTAGTAGATTTTTAAAAAAGAAATAATGATAATTGCCAGTCAGTATGATCAGTTTTTATTATATATTATACTATTATATTATACTGTTCGCAAATATATGTAGTTCCAACATTTGCAGGGATACCCAAGTCGCATGCTTGGTTTGACAAGGTTTTAACTGCATAAACCATAATTTTGAGAAAAATGAGTTTAAAGTTTCAATTTACTATAACTTTTTTATTTATGGATATTTTTCAAAATAGTTTTTTAGGCACTCTTATAGGTCTATTAAAAGCTTTTTCTACTATTATTCTTTAAAAAATTCCTTCTTATTTGCCGAATCTGAGGTAGGGGAAAATGTAGTTAGAACCTTGTAGCTATGATTTTGACTCTTTGGGAAAGTTACAAGGTTCTAACTGCACATACAACTTTGTCAAACTAATTTTTATAAGTAATCAAATAATTATTCTCAGTTATAGCTATTTCAATTTTAAACCAAATAAGATACACATTAAAACTCAATATAACTATTGTATTAACTTTAAAATAACATCAAAATGGTTTACATCTCAGACAGAATTTAGTTAATCTATAATTTGAGCACTGCTGAGTAGTATTCCGTCTTACGGAGGCATGAAGGGAATGGCTGTTTTGATGTCCTTTTTTTCAAATCTGAAACTTCAATATTCTTCCTTAGAACTTTTGGTTTGATGTTTAAAACACTTACAAATCCTCTAGGCTTGATCACAACACTCCTACTTGGAGTCTCATTAAATTTGATATTGGCAATTTTTTTTTCATTTTCTTTTATTTCATGGCTCAGTTTATATTTAATTTCATGATATGATTTGGTTAACTTTATCATTGCTACCTGGGAGAATGGAACAGTCTTATACTTTAATAGTTTTGCAATTCCTGAGAAGTCTTTGAAATCATCGGGTCTCATTTGTATTACTTGATAAGGGTTGCGGTGGTTCACCTGCTTCAATATTCTTATCAGGCCAGTGGAGAGTAGAAATCAATGTGGTTCATGGCTTTTCCGATACTACTAGGTGCAATATCCACCTCTTGGATACAAGAGTGCCCTGGCACAGAATACTTCATAGTGATAAACGATATATTTGAACTGTCCCTCAGGAAATCCAGGATTGCGTTAGACATAATCAAATTTCGATTTTGGGGCACACATGAGTCAAGCCATGTATTGTAAGTCATTGATATAATTTTTTTTTTTTCAATTAATACATTCAAAATTCTTCGAAGTGCACTCGCAATATCATTTACAGTTTGGCCTGCCATCACTTCTGGCCATATTGCAAGATTTTTACATTCAATATACATTTTAGTTACTTTTGTCAATCGTTAAAGTAAATTTGAATGGCTGTTTTGATGTCCTTTTTTTCAAATCTGAAACTTCAATATTCTTCCTTAGAACTTTTGGTTTGATGTTTAAAACACTTACAAATCCTCTAGGCTTGATCACAACACTCCTACTTGGAGTCTCATTAAATTTGATATTGGCAATTTTTTTTTCATTTTCTTTTATTTCATGGCTCAGTTTATATTTAATTTCATGATATGATTTGGTTAACTTTATCATTGCTACCTGGGAGAATGGAACAGTCTTATACTTTAATAGTTTTGCAATTCCTGAGAAGTCTTTGAAATCATCGGGTCTCATTTGTATTACTTGATAAGGGTTGCGGTGGTTCACCTGCTTCAATATTCTTATCAGGCCAGTGGAGAGTAGAAATCAATGTGGTTCATGGCTTTTCCGATACTACTAGGTGCAATATCCACCTCTTGGATACAAGAGTGCCCTGGCACAGAATACTTCATAGTGATAAACGATATATTTGAACTGTCCCTCAGGAAATCCAGGATTGCGTTAGACATAATCAAATTTCGATTTTGGGGCACACATGAGTCAAGCCATGTATTGTAAGTCATTGATATAATTTTTTTTTTTTCAATTAATACATTCAAAATTCTTCGAAGTGCACTCGCAATATCATTTACAGTTTGGCCTGCCATCACTTCTGGCCATATTGCAAGATTTTTACATTCAATATACATTTTAGTTACTTTTGTCAATCGTTAAAGTAAATTTGGTAGTGGTATAGCAGAGGATAAGGTGATTTAATAAACGCCTGAACGACAGGACAGTAAAAGTTTTTCTTCTTTAACGTGGTTTACGCGCCAAGATAGACAGCGCTAGAACCTTGTCACTATTTTTTCGACAAACGAACTGCAGTTAGAACTTTAGCAAACTGGTAGTTCTGTTATTTGTCACCAGATAGCAACCAAAGTCACTTTCACTTATAGACCCGGTAATGTAGTGTACACAACAGCGCTATAACATCAATTTGGCCAATTTTGTCAGTTAGAACCATGTCAAACCAAGCCCGCGAAGTGCTAGACCATGTAGTTCGAAAAAATTACTCACAGAAAGGAATTTACAATTTTTAAAAATTAACCTTGACTGTAGGTGTAGCTACAAGTTGAAACTAGGACTGTGCAGGATCCCAAAATCAGGGAAAAAAATTTAGGA
Source organism: Timema bartmani (assembly GCA_902151455.1). Lineage (NCBI taxonomy): Eukaryota > Metazoa > Arthropoda > Insecta > Phasmatodea > Timematidae > Timema > Timema bartmani. The sequence goes on from CABFWB010000760.1 coordinate 75,477, forward strand.
AATCAGATGTTCCCAAAATTCAGGGAGGAAAAATTATTTCCTGGATCTTTTAGGGAAAAAATCAGTAATAAAAACTTACAATTAAGGAGAATCAAACCATGTCACATTTATATTTAATTTTCATTATCAATATAAACTTATTCAAGTTATATTAAACTTATTTTCTGTCAAGTAGGCAGGTACCCTTAGCTTCAGTTGTTTTTATTTTATAACTAGCTAGTCAAATCACTGCAAGAATAATATTCAAACTTGTATTCCGTTAATTTTAAAGGTGCTGAGATAAAGGTAGTTGTATGGTAATAATCTCACAATCACCACAGTCACCTTTAACTTCAACACCATCTTCTCCAGAACTTCCCTCAGACTCCACTATCTAATTCCTCCCACTAGTTTTTTCACTGTGATTCAAAATATTATAAAAACAGCGATAGTCTTAAATTATTCTAAATTAACATAGTTTAGTAATATCAATTTATTTTATTTTCGTATTAAATTAAATTTTATTTAGTGTAGGGCTATTAATATACGGAGTCCAAGTATTGATAATCTTTTATTCTTAGGTAAGACATGAATGACCCAGCTGGAATCTTTGGGAGATGATATACTCTGACAGCTACCGAGTTTTGTAGCAGTCATTTGGCTCATATAACATTTCACCCCAGCTCCTGAACCCCAACTTAACTGAATATATCATTTAGTCCAACACTTTTTAAACTATGGGGTATTAACCAAGTAATTTGATTTTGTTTAGAAACTTCGACCAAAATCCTTTCGTTTATATTAAAAGTGGTTTTTCTTCTTCCAGAATATCTCTTCTGTATTCCTTGCTTATTGTATACATGGGCCCTTATTTTCTACCTACCAGGGGCGGCTCGTCCCTAAGGCGCGGAGGCGCGCGCCCCCCATACCCACGAATCCCCAGTTCCTTTTAACGTTATTATTCGCACTCTCACGACAATTTTATCTTGCCATAATAGTTTCAAGAAAAATATGTTTTTGGTTTAAGTAATAGCACGCAATGTTTTTAAAATGGCATGCGGTCGGGCGCGAGGTGGTCAGCGCCTGACATTGTGAAACCAAACCTTCCCACCCCTTCACCTCTTGTCTTCAAATGGCATGCAGTCAGGCGCGCGACGGTCAGCGCCATGCATTGTGAAACCAAACCTTCCCTCCCCTTAACCCATTGTCCCCACCCTGCTATAGCTAGCTAGCTAGCTAGCATTGCTTATTCTTCTTTTGAAGGCGCACTCCCTTACGCGCCCTAAGGTTGAAAGCTTGTGAAATGTGTATAGCGTGAACCAGCAATAGTTGTTGTCAGTCATCCTGCGTGCTCCTGCATCTTGAGGCTGTGTGTGGCGTGTGTGTTTATAATAATATTATGTAGGGTTATTTTAGGATTATGTTTATTTGAGTTATATGTTTTAATATTTTTTGTAACTAGGCTTAATATGAATAGTTCAATTCAGGCGCTTAAGACAACGAATATTGCAAGATTAACTCTTGATCAAAAAAGAGAATTGAAATCATTAGGTAGGCCATGTCCTGAATTTTGTATGGAACAAAGTGAAAAAAAGAAAAATGAAAATCGAGTTTTTAGAAGACAGCTCAAGTCCAAAGATGCATACCAAAAAAATGGCTGGATTTGCGGCTGTGATGTGGACAAATCTTTGTACTGTTTTCCGTGTATTTTGTTTTCTCCCAGAAAGAGTGGTGAATGCTTGTGGATAGTAAAGGGCGTCAATGATATAAAACATTTAACAGAAAAAATTAAGAAACATGAAATATCTGTGAATCACATGAATAGTGTCGTTGATCTTTCTTTGCTAGGCAAAGTAAACATATCGTCTAGTCTAGACTCACAATACAGAGAAAACGTTAAAAAACACAATACTAACGTTGACAAAAATAGGCACATATTAAAAAGGTTGATTTCATGTGTTAAATTCTGTGGTGTTTTTGAATTACCTCTCAGAGGTCATGATGAATCAGCATCATCTACAAATCCTGGTGTCTACGTTCTTTGGGGTGAGTTTATTTTTTTTTATCTTTGCATGTTGTTTGTGATATTAATTTTTGAGTTTAACTAAATGAATATTTAGCAAAACATACTCCGAAATTTGTGTCTTCCTTTAAATATATTATTTTGAAATAATTTATTAACTAAACAGGCTGCACCCTCCAGCTTCTAAAGTGACGAGCCGCCACTGCTACCTACATTCTTTGGTTGTTCTGCCCATCTGTTCTGTCATTTATGACATCCAGAGAGGTTCTCAAGGCTCTACCCATCACCAAAACAGCCAGTGCAACTCCGGTGGTAATCTGAGGGTGTTCCTATAAGCCTTAAGAACATCTTTCCCAACTAAAGTAGCCTTCCTGAAGGCTTGTTTAAGCTGGCCAACACCATTTTCCGCTTGGTCATTGGTTTGTGGAAAATATGGTGCACCTGATCAATATCTTATTCCATGTATGTCACAAAAACTAGTATATTCTCCCGAATGAACAAATTGCCTGTCATTATCCAATACCTTAAGCTCAGGTAATCCAAATCGAGCAAATAGGACCATCAGGGCCCAATGGTTGTTTTAACAGACGGCATCTAGCAAATTTCTTGACACATTAATTGAGTTGATTACCCTCAAATAGGTTTTTCAATTTAGGGACTCCAGAAAATCTAAGTGTATGTGGCTCCAAGGCTTTTCTGGCCATGGTCTGGGAATAAGATCACACTTGTCTGGAAAGCTCTGTACTTTCTGGCCATGGCCAGTGAATAAGCTCACACCTGTCAGGAGAGCTCTGTACTTTCTGGCCATGGCCAGTGAATAAGCTCACACCTGTCCGTAGAGTTCTGTATTTTCTGGCCATGGCCAGTGAATAAGCTAACACCTGTCCGTAGAGTTCTGTATTTTCTGGCCATGGCCAGTGAATAAGCTTACACCTGTCACTCACACCTGTCCGTAGAGTTCTGTATTTTCTGGCAATGGCCAGTGAATAAGCTCACACCTGTCCAAAGAGCTCTGTACTTTCTGGAGTGGATCACAGTCTAAAACCAAATCCTCAATTTCTTTACCAAGCCCTGGCCACCAAAAGTTTAGTCTTTACTATTCCAAAATGTGGCATGTGTATTTCTTTCAAAAACTTATTTTTTAAAGGTGAAGGAATTACCATGTTGTGTCCTTAGAAAAGACATCCTTGATCCTTACACAAATCCCCAGCTATTGATTGAAATGCCTTGAGCTTCCTATCTACCAGCTAAGGCAATCTACTTGAACAAAATGATTTACTTTATCTACTCAAGATGTTATCCTTTACACTCTTTGAAGCAACCAGTTATTTATTCAAATATTGGCTGTCTTACAAATAATTAGTGAAGTTTAATATACTATCCTGTGGTAGATAATCTTTACTGATGTTACGAGACAAATAATCAGCACAATTTTTCTCATAGTTGAAACATGACAGTATTGCTGCAAAGCTTTGTGAAGGATTCACTGATAAAACTGAAGTTACACGTTTGGTACCAAAAGTTGTGGCTAGTGGTTTATGGTCTGTCTCCAAAATAAACTTCCTCATGTAAAGATACTGTGAGAACTTTAGAACTCTATAGACCAGGGCCAAGGCCTCCCTATAGATCTGAGGATAGTTCTTCTCTGTCAGTATTAAAACTCTAGATGCGACCAGACGCATAATTCCATCTACTACTGAGATATCACTAGGACTTGTATCAGTACACAATATCAGCTCTAGATCCGGATTATAGTGATCCAAAACAGGGGCCGAAATGAGTGCACTTATAATTTGATCAAATGCATTCCCAGTTACACTTCCATGTAACCCCTTTTTTAAGCAGTTTATACAAGGGATTTAAGATGAGAGAAGCCCCATTATCAAAGACATATGAGCTACACAACAAGGTATTAAAGTTAAGGTGGTACAGTCGTTGAGCATTCCAGTTATGCCGGGATCACGATCAACTTAACTTTAACTTAACATAGCGTTCACTTAAGGTTCACTCAACTTAATAAAACAGATGTGTGATCACGATCCACATAACTTAATGTAACAACTAGAGCCAAACATTTGCATTCTAGAGAATGTATTTTGATCTGTGATTTGTACTATTTGTAAAGTGATGATCTGTGAATGTGTACTGTTTACTATCAATATAGTAAATATTAATTACTAAACTTTTTTGATAAATTTAGCTTTCCTATTTTAGTTTAATTATTTTGTTTCACTGTCCAATCACTAGATCTGAAGCTAAAGATTAGACCTTGGTCAGAGAACCAACAAATACATTCCTAAATATCCCTGTAGACGTCAACCCCATAATGATTAGCTGACTAGATCAAGTGATAGCTTTCATGTAACGTTCACTTAACAGGAAAGAACTCCCAGGACATATAATAAGTTAAGTGAACTGCAAGTGAAAGTTAAGTTAACTGCATCGTGATCACTTCCATTTAAAAACATGAGAACCTTAACTTTCAGTTATGTTAAGTTAACCTTAAGTTGATCATGATCCCGGCATTGTTTTTAAAAACACAAATAATAATCAAAGTTCCAATACATGTTAAAAGCACACCTACCAAAAATAAGCTCTTCTCCTCATGCAAACCCTAATGACCCTGATATGTTCATAATTTATGATAAAAAAATACTTATTTGCAGCTTTCTGGAATGAATGTCAGAGTGCATCAATCACAAAACTATGTGCTAAAATTAGAATACCAAAACAATCAGTTGACAAACTAGATATCAAACAATAAAATAGGAACCTTTCTGTCTCATCTCCAATCTCTCCGGCATCTGATTCAGACTTTTTATCGGCTTCCTCCGCACTGCTGTCTCGTCTCTTACTTCGAACACTCTTTTCACTGCCTAGAGAACATAAAAAAAACTTATTAAAACGTACTTAGAATGTAAAATTTAACTAATGACTTTTAAGGAAATATGCTAAAACCTGCTAAAGTTGTAGCTTGTTGCTTTTTAAATCTGTGATTTGATTTGTATCAAGCAGTCAACAATGAATATTTGATTATGAAAGTGAGTAATAGAATATGGAAGTTACTGTAAACTATAAAACTATAGGATGAAACCTAGGTCAAGGGATTGGGCGGTAACAATCGATTTTCTTCAAGAGGCAGGCATTACCTCTTTGTTCAGTGGCAGCAATGTTAAGTGTGAACTATGTTCTTCTTTTCATTGTAAAAGCCATATTGTGTTTGTTCCTTTTTTTATGTTTTCTATCCACCCTTCACTTTCCCCGTGTACCCTGTTCCAAATATGCATAACAAAATACCTCAAAAAGAGAAAAGAGGTTTTCCTTAAAGAGATAAACTGTTAATCTGTGATTTTAATTGGTTTTAACTCTTTATTAACCAATGGTTTTTTTACCGCATCACCCCTCTCAAGGCCATTCCATGAAGTACATAGGAAATGACTATAAAAAACCCAAAATTCTCAAATGGACACTTTTGCTGTAATCGAGAGCCAGTTTGCCAAATAATTTATTTTTTAGCACCTATAGGAAAGACATACATATAATGTTGTGTGTACAGAAGTTATAATTTAATATTCAAAAAAGAAAAAATTTAAATGAAACACATTTTAAAATTATACACCTATCCCTATTTTGACATTGTAGGATAATTATTATCGTATATCATGTATGATTGTGTTGGCAATATGTCATCATGTGATCATGGTGGTCAAATGACACATCACTGACACATAATTATATAGATGGTATATGCTCAGCAGTGTGTGCATTATTAATTAATAATTGTTTGTAACTGGCAATATAATCATCAATAAAACAGTAAAAGTTTATGAATATTTCTAATTGTTCGAATGTTAAAACCTAACAGACATTATGTTTTAGTCAGCCTACTTTTCACGTTTTATCAGATTGTTTGAATTAATAAAGGGTTAATATTTAAAAAAAACAATCAAGGATTTCATAACATTTCCCTTTGGTTAATTCTAAATTCTAAAAAATTAACAAAGTTGCGGGTAATTTACAGACGCGTCTACAAAACTATATATCACTATATTTATACTACATTATATAAATGATAAAATTTATAAGATAAAAATAATCAAAAGCAGAGCTAAAGTTCAATAAAAGTAAGTAAGTTTGGATATAAGGGCCTATTAAGTTTGTTTTGGTTAATTTATGATAAGTATTTAAGACTTATATTAATGTTTAATAGAGAACTAGAAATTTTCATAGTTTTGAATTCCAATTCTTTTTTCAAACGAATGCTATAAAGTCATACTTTTAGCTTTACTTATTCAAGAAATATAGTTGCTATGTGTCTGTATTGCCACCAGAGAGTACTATAAATACTATCAACTGGGGTAGCTTAGAATTGTGAGGAAACATTGGATACATTTTTAATAAAACAATTATAATATAAAGCCTTACAGACCTATTATGTGCATATATGTTTCTATAAACCATAGTCATCTTATTTTTAATGAAAAAATAAATGTAAAATATATTATAAAGATGTGGTAAATGAATCCCTGAAATTCAAAGCAATCCCAGTTGACTGCACTCAAAGTTTGGCTAAAACTCAAATATTGTTAACCAATCCCTTAAAAATGATGAGAAAAGAGAACTGTATTTAAGAAGGTACCAACAATAACAACAACAATAATAAAAATAATCATTAAAAAATAATAAAGAAATAAAGAAAAAATAATAAAAAATTAGTAAATAGTAATAAAAAATAATAAACATAATGATAATTAATAAATAATAAAAATAAATAATAATAATAATAAGTCTTGGCTACATAAATGTGTAGACCCGTTTGTGGAAAGATTAGCCAGTACTAATGTATCGTTGCCCAGGGGACGCCCGAATGTACAATCGCACATTCTTTTTCTGAGGCTATTCCCGTGGAAGTGAGAGTATGATTGTAGTGAATAGGATGGATAAAGCAAATGAAGATTCTACCCTATATTAAGCCTAATTAACCAATCCCTGGGAATTATTCCCCTTTTTAGAAAAAAAAAACCCGTTATATCAGCCAAGAATCAAACCCAGGATCTCTAAATCAGCAGCCAGAGTCTCTGATCACTATACTACGAGGATGGTTAAGAAGCTTAAAGGGTGTAGAAGAGGGTGCTGTAGACTTACACATATGTCGGTTAAATATTATTTTCAAACAAACGGTTTTACTGAGATAAACAAGCTTGACCCTACTTTGAAGTGAACATACCTATCTAGTTTTGGTAAAATTTACAAAGCTATAGATTTGATATTTTATTGGTGCGTTTAGATAAGAAATGTTAATTATTTTTTTAAATAACATTACATTCTTTGCACAATGAGTGTAGATTCTCTCCATTAATATCTCCATCAAATTCAATGTATCAGCTACCTTGAACATTTGTGATGGGAGGGGGGAGTGGAGAAGTGAGACTTTAGTGAACAAAAGATATGAACAAACCATTCAGAGCTCAATAGCATGCAAGGCCTGGATATTAAATAGCCGGGTGGCTTCTGAATGTTGGCCTCTTTGTTGAAAGGAATTATATTCACCAGCTAATGACCATGTGATCTTCTTTACATGTCAGTATGAAAACAGCCATGTTTCTATGAAATGACAACGTGGGGTATCGCCTGTAGCCATTCTTTCACCAACTTGCAGTTGACGTGGGCACACAAGTGGGGAATATTTTTGGCCAATTACATTTGTCGGAGCATTCATTTTTTTTAAATGTTACAACTTTCTTATAGCGTTCTAGTTACCGATAGAATTTTAGAAGGAAGTGAATGATTAATTATTACTGTCATGTGAATTAGTAGTGGTGCAAATTACTTTTTAATATGTGAAGAATGTTTTTTCAACTTGTTGCCTCCCCCTCCCTCATCTACTCTACCCCTCATACATTCACATAAATACTTGTTTCAAAAACCTTGTTGAAAGACCACTTTCATGGTGGTCCCCCGTTTTAAAAATATTTTTGTACTGATTTTTTTAATTTGATTTTTCCTAAATGTGGTCATGGTGTAAAACATTTAATTTGTTCCACATTGTTTGCTACACAATTTAAGTAACTTAGGTGGAAATAGAATGCGTCATTAGCTTTCAAATATAAACATATCAATTTAGATATTATAAAAAAAGGGGGGGGCCTATTACGTTATCTAGGCCTATATTAATATGTCGATGTGTTATGAGCGTTGCTTTATATCTACCTCACCCAGAGGTCAGAAATTTATAAATTAGTAGCTTCTGGTCATTAACCCTGAAGCTAGAATTTTACAATTTAGATTATATTTACCCTTTTTACCATTTTAATATATATTACACTCTTTTTAACTGCCCCTTTTACTTTTTTTACCCTAAAATATTTCTCCGGGGCTTAAAGAGGTAGTTAATTTAAAAGGGCCATAAGACCAAAAAGGCAAAAATGAACAAATGTCTAAAAAGAATAAATGTCAAAAAAGGCACATTAAAGCAAAGATGGCATAAAGGGTAAAATTGTAAGAAAAGCAAAAAGTAAATTTAATAAAAATAAAAACGGTATAAAGGTTAATAGGGGTAAAAGAAATAAAAAATGGTAAAAAATTAAAAAGTGGCAAAGGGGCCAAAAGGGTAAAAATGGTAGAAATGATAAAAATGGTAAAAAGGAATATAAAGGCATAAAAAGGGTAAAAATGGGTAAGAAGGCTAAACAGAATATAAAAAGGTAAACGGGGTAAGTGAGACAAAAAAAAAAGCAAAATAATTTTAATTTTACAATTACAACCCTCTAATTATTTATGGTATGACACTCTTCTTCCTTTTTTATTAGCACCAAAAGGCAAAAGTTCAAATTATTGTGTATATTTAAGTTATAGGTACACCCAGGTTACAGCTTATTTGGTGCTGACTGACAGTTCACAGCTGACTTCTGACAGTTAAAATTTAGGTATATACCTAGGTCTGGTAGCTTTTCAAAGCCGTCAGAAGTCAGCTGTGAGCTGTCAGTTAGCACCACAGAAGATAAAACTGAGGTATAGCTTAATCTTCAAAGTAAATGTCAGCTTTTAACACAATCTAATTATATCTATAGTTTGACTACTTTTGCGTTTTGTATCACAATCTAAGCCAGTAAAAGATTAATATTTTAACATAATTTAAGATTTGGCTACTACTATTCCCTGTGGTTGGTTAATTTTACATACTAAAATAATGCAACATTATAAATTACTCATGCAAATACAGGGTACACCAGCTAGTTAATTAAATAAATAGGTTTTTATTTAAATAGTTATTTAGTTTCTTACACAATAAATGCAGTTTTAGGAACATATTTGGTCTACAAATACTTTTTAGTAAGGAGAATGTGCCTAACCCAGGGCTGATAACCATTTGTGCTAGTACCACTTCTTACAAACTTCTGTGCTGAAGGGCTTTTTTTAACCTTTCATTTGCTTCAAAGAAGAGTTTATCAGCTGCCTTAGGTTTTCTTTCTTCTTCCTTTCATTTTAGTTTTAATTTCTCTTCTTGGTCCTGAATAATTTTGCTTTCTTTGATCAGTTTTGTTTGGATTTCTTCTTTTTTTTTTCTTCTCTTCAGATTTTTTTATGCATTTCTTCATCTTTACACCTCTTTTATTCTTCAAGGTAGCTGTTATAGTGTTTATATGCGCTTTGCGCTAAGCTCAACATATCTCTTGTGATCAGCACACACTCAGGTTTGTTATCTTCACTCACTTTAATCTTCATATTGCAGACTTCACAGTACAGTACAGTACAGTACAGTACACTAACTGAAGAATCATCATCATCAACTGTTTCCAGCCTGTGGCCGAGTCAATTTAATAAAATGCCTCCATCTTCCTCTATATTTCCTCCTCCACCATTCTTCCTCCTTTAATTGCTTCGATTCTTCTCCTCTCATTTGCACACTTTCTGTGACTGCTACTCCTATATATTTCTTAGCCTCAATTTAATAAACCGTGGCAGAAAAAACAAAGTTTGATATAGAAACCTAAATAAAAAAAACATTACAGACAGTAATAACTTTTTAAAGAATATAAATATCTTTCTTATTAAAGAAAAAGTTACTTTTTTCAAAATAAGTGACTAGAAGTGACTTTTCTAACAAAAAAAGTGATTGAAAGTGAGAAAAGTGACTTGTTATCAGACCTGCTAAACTAATGTATAAACATAAAAATACAAAAACTTAAAAAGATAAGAAATTGACAAGTCCATTAAGATGCCAAATATGCAATATGAAATTTAATATTTGAGCTAAAATAAGCATTGTTTTAAAACCCTCTGAACCTTCTCTAGTATAAATATATGTATTTTAAAGTCAAAGAAGAGGAACTAAATTTAATCACAGATTCCAAGGCCATGAATTTTGAATAGCATGATCTGCAATTAGTCATGGTAAAATAATGGTGAGACCCCCATCCCACCCCCCCTTCCTCACCATCAACAAGATGTTCAAAGTGGGGCTGAGCTCACAATCCGACTGTAGCGCAATGAATTGAGTCGATATTGGGATATGAGATACCAATTGTTTAAATGCGGTACTGTTTATATTAAATAATAATAAATTAACTATTGTCAAGACACCAAAAAATTGCCTCGCAAGCCTGCAGGCTAAAGTTTCCCCATAAAAAAAATTTACATAACAATTTCAAAACAAATATTAAATGGTAAACTCAAAAGAAGTAAAATAAAGCATTATACAAATCAATAAATTAAATTCTTACCTGACTTTTCTTCATCTGATACTGTAGTTTTATTTTTCACAGACTCTTTATCTTCATGATCTGAATCGCTCTTTACCTCCTTCTCTTGACTCTTCGACCTAGACCTTGAATGATGACTCCCTTCGGACACAGCTGGAGAATGTTGTGACCCAGGTGATCGTACCTTAACTTTTGACCGTGGACTGTGACCACTTGTCTTAGAAATCTTGCTAGCATTAGAATGGACACTTTCTTTCGAAGTTTTGCTGGCAGCTGATTTATGGGATTGGACACTAGCTCTTGATGTTTGACTACCACCTGACTTATGGGATTGAACACTAGCTCTTGATGTTTGACTACCGCCCGACTTATGGGATTGAACACTAGCTCTTGATGTTTGACTACCACCCGACTTATGGGATTGAACACTAGCTCTTGATGTTTGACTACCATCCGACTTATGAGATTGAACACTAGCTCTTGATGTTTGACTACCACCCGACTTATGGGATTGAACACTAGCTCTTGATGTTTGACTACCACCCGACTTATGGGATTGGACACTAGCTCTTGATGTTTGACTACCACCCGACTTATGGGATTGGACACTAGCTCTTGATGTTTGACTACCACCTGACTTATTAGAGTGTATACTAGCCTTTGAAGTTTGACTAACATCTGACTTGTGTGAATGATCACTTCCCTTTGAAGTCTTGCTGGCATCTGATTTGTTAGAATGGGCACTAGTTTGTGAAGCCCTGCTTGTGTCGGAATGGTGTGAGTGGTCACTATCATCTGAGTGGGCGGAATGGGCACTAGTATCAGAACGGTGACTTCCTGCAACTGAAACTGGTGAACCGGCGGGACTTTGTGATCGAGACCGAGAAATGACAGATTTCAACTGGGCTGAATGAGAGTGAGGGCTACCAGAGTGGTGTGAATGTGGACTATGAGACGGTTGGGAGTGAGGACTACCTTGTTTGATCAGAGGACTAGGCGATCGATGTAACTGTGAGCTACCGGGTCTTGAATGAGGACTTCGGGAATGAACACTTCCTCCTTTTGACTGTGGACTGTGAGAGTGAACACTTCCAGGTCTAGATTGAGGACTATGGGAATGAGTACTTCCAGGTCTAGACTGAGGACTATGGGAATGAGTACTTCCAGGTCTAGACTGGGGGCTGACAGATCTTTCCGATTGTGGGCTTTGAGGGTGTGATTGAGGACTTCCAGGTGATCTTTGGCTTGCATTTGATCGTCGACTCCCACCAGACCTTGATGAACGTTGGCTTACGTTTGATCTTTCCGAATGCTGACTAGGTGATCGAACTGAGCGTCGGCTAGTGGCATTAGAATGAACAGATTGTGGACTTAGAGATCCATCATTGGAATGTGGACTTCCTGATCTCCCTGGCGAGGCAGGTTCACCTGTCGATCTCGGGGAAGTTTGATCAACTGAGGTCCCTGTCGGGGAGTTAGAAGAATAGGATCCAGCTTCTGTTACTGAGCGAGCAGGTGTGGTGGCATTACTAGTGGTGCCATGATCCCCTTCACTGCCAGAGTTGGAATTTTCACCAGATTCTCGGCCAGGGGTCGGCGCAGGAGCCTGACTGAGTGGACTGCCACTACGACTGCTACTGTGACTGGAACCACTTGAATCACCACTTTCACTTCCAGATTCTGATCCCGACTCTTTACCTAAAAAATGGAAATTAAATTCAGCCTCAGCAACAAAAACACGATAATTCAAAATGTATTTTTATTGAATATTAGTTGAATACAGTGGATATATTAGAGCAGCAGTTACCAAACTTTGGTTCGCGAACCCCCAGGGGGTTCACAAAATCTTCCAAGGGGTTCGCCAAAATATTTCTGTAATGGCAAATTTTTGCAGCACTTTGTGAGGAAAGGGGAAGCATTTACAACTACTGTTTTTTGTCTCACACTGAAGTCAGGTGATTATCTCGAGGTAGAACTCTTACAAGATTGTATGAACTTAAGTTTTCATTTTTCTTACCAATAATCCCTTTCACAAAGCAAAGTGCATGCAAGATCAAATGTAGCTCAAGGCTATGGTCTATTTGGCAGACATTTTCTCAAAAATGAACAGTTTAAATCTCTTTTCAGGGGTCAAATATTAACGTTTTTACTGTGAAAGAACGTACTGAGTCGTTCATAAAAAAATAAGTTTTGGAAAACGTCTTTAATTATCAATCAAACGTAGTGCTTCGATACCCTTCACAACTTCATGGTAGAAAATCAGCTTTCTTTGGATGAAAATGTAAAGAATGTGGTTATAGAACACTTGAAGGGACATGAAAAAAAACCTTCAGAAAATATTTCCCAGCCATGTCCAATAATAATAATTGGATTCGCAATCCTCTGGAAGAGACAGCAGTTTTGAAATCCTCCACATTAAGCATGAGTAAAAAAGAGTAGCTCCTTGAAATTTCCACTGATTATGAACTAAAGAAAAGTTATAAATCTTTGTCATTAATTGATTTCTGGTTAAGTTTAAAGGAGGAGTTCTCATTGTTAGAGAATAGAGCTATACAGTTTTGTTACCATTTTATTCCATGTATTTGAGCGAGAAACTTTTTCTTCATATGCCTATGGAGAGAGCTTAAAACAGTCACTGTACTCATTGACCTAACTTAAGTTTGAATACCTTTGTCTGTGGCAAGTAAAGGAAGACAGTCTTTTTAGTTGTATTAATACTACAGGAGTTACAGGACAGTGTATGACAGTCTGTGGGTGTTTAGTAATTGTTTTCACTAATCACTTTCTTTGAGAGGGTATATGAAACTCAAAAAATTAGACTTTTCTAGTCTGTTTAGTTTTTATGAATGCATGGATAGTGCGGAATCAAGTGTGGAAAAAGCTCAGACTCGAGAGAAGTATCTGGAAAAAATATTAACCAAAATAGTATACAATAAACAAACAGCAGCATATAACAGATTTTTTTAAAAATCGATTAATAGATTGCAATGAAGAGTGATTGTATTTGAACTCTTGTTTTGTTTGTCTCCAACCCACTACTTTCAGATTTAAAAAAAATTGGTTTTAGTGAACTTCGGACATAGTGAACAAAATATCTAAGTCCGTAGAGGTAACCAGAGTCGACTGTATGTGAGTTATAAGTGTGGTCCACATTTTTATGACATGCCATCTTTTTTTTTTTAGTACATCACAGACAATGTTCTCCTGTACATATATTCTGTTCATGATCCTATAGTTGTACAAACTATTCTTATAGGCCATTCTCTGGTCATTTCTTTGTCATTTGGAATCTTTAAGCCATATTTTCTAGGTGTATGTTAATTTAGGCATTTATGTTGAATACGGTATGGTACCATTGATGTTTTGTAAGTGCGTAGGCCTAAATAAGAAGATAATGAGAAGATAATGTAGTTCATGAACTTTGTATCCTCTTAGCTTGTAACGGGTGTATACTGAGTTGGAGAGACAAAAATTAGCGACTTTTTTAACCACAAAATTCCTTCGGTAAACGGTTGAACATTATTTAATTTATTTATAGGGATAATGCTCTCCCACGCAACATTAAACTTTAACTATATATGGTGAACATTAACGTTGTCCTTGGTATAATGGTAAAATTAATCAGGCAACTTACGGCTAGCACATGGCATCATGGCTAGTGGGGGTTTGACTTTCGATGCATTCGCACTGTTTAAATGTGCAGGAAACTCAAACAAAAATATTTTTCTGACTTTATGACCAAAATATTGAAATTTTGTGACTTTTCAGGGACTTTCTTGACCTTTTATGCAATTAGTGACTTTTTGTGACCCAGTAGACACCTTATTGTATGGTTGTAAAATACACATGAGTTCCTGATTAGACCATGCAACTATGCTAGAAAGAGGTGGATAGGTAGCTAATTACTTATGAAGCAGACATTTTAAATCAATATTATATATAAAAGAATGCAAGAATTTAGTTGTTAAAAACAATTTTTTAGTTTCCATTATTAAAGTGCATGCATTCATTACAAGATCTTGTTCATATTTTTGGGTATTTTTTGTGTGTAAATTTGAAGTAATTTTTTTTTAATTTTTGGATCATCAAAGTCCAGGTTCTGGTTATAAACAATAGCTGGATCTAGAAACTTTAAATTCAACCTAAATTATCTTTCATTCAAAAACTCAATCATCGCATCAGGCCCACAAGGTGCTCAAACCTGGCCCAGTACTGGGGCCAAATCTCCCCCCCTCCCCTTTTATAAGACTTATCAACCAAATTATAATTGGAGTTAAGTAAATAAAGTCTGAAATACTCTTGATAAAACGTCCAGGATAGGCTATATTTGAAAAGTAGGTTAAGTGCAGTCATAAATAATATATTTAAAATATGAGCTAGGCTAGTTAGCGTGATTGATATGATGTCATTGGTGCTTTCATTTTGATGTGCACATGCTTACTTTGCTGTGATTGGTAGTCCTTAGCAGTCCGTATCCACTAGTTCTTAAAAAGTTAAAGTTAAGTCAACTTCTACGGAGTGATAAAGGAATTAAGAATAAGGACTCTGTAGACAGTGCAATCTGTTAGTGTGGAGTCCATCTCTTACTGAGTACTAAGCACCTTAGGGCCCTTTTATGCATGCAATTCGTGTTGTCTGACAACCGATGGCAAAATCTCATCTATAAATTAATTGGAACAAATGGATCCCTTTTCCCTTTATGCTCTATCGTCCGAGTTAGATATCGTTGCAATTTCAAGAACGTGCCGTTGTGTCCTATGAATGACATATGGCAAAAACTTGTCTGATTTCTCTATATACAAGGAGTTTAATGGTTCCTTTTATGCAAATGCACATGTTGTGTGTCATACGTTCTCTAGAAATAAGTGCAGCCAGACTATCTTGTTGGCCAGTTGTTTGAAGGGTTTCGGCAAGTGGCATCGTATAGTTGTGTTGAAATTGCACTAAATGTGGCCTTTTGGAATGGTTTCTCGAAATGTTACTATTAACTTATCAAACGATGTAAGAGACATTCTATAAAAATTGAAAATGTTGTCACTGTCTCTTAATTTTCCCTGCTAATTACGAAATGCACTATTAACATATCTTGCACTGTTAATGGGATGCACATCCTATATTCTTTTCCATCTTTTTCTTAAGGTCAACTGATAAGAATACAACACGCACGGATCCATCTTCTACTCCAAGATATTGGCAACACTGATAAAATGTTTTCATATCCCCTACTAGTTTGTTCAATGGACGACTAAATGTAGCATGCATTAAAGAACCTTATAAACCGGACGAGTTTTTGCCATCCGTTTTTTCGGTTGTTGGACGACACGAATCGCATGCATAAAAGGGCCCTTTCGGCTAAGGAGTCTGTGGATGGAGCTGTACCAGTTCAATCGCGAAAACACGCATACCAATTTTAAAAAACTTTGGTAAAATTGACTTATATATATATATATATTGTTTTGGACACTTTAGGGCTATATAGCCTCTTAAATAAAAAAATAAATATTTACTTGGATTGCCCTGAACACAATATTGGAGAAGTAGCACAGATGCAAATCATAAATTAAAAATAAAACACCTCTATCTTAAAGTACACCTAAAATACATAATTAAACTACAAACTAATATTTATTTACCACCAGATTCATTCCCACTAAAAGCGTGAAAATAATTCAAAGGAGCCATCTTCAATAATATAAACTATACCAACATTTTACACAAAAAATTACCATGGAACATACATCAATGAAGAGTACTGTGGGCAAAGCTCTCGCTAGGTGTATCAGCCTTACAAATCTATCATACACTCAAAGATAACATTACAAACATGCACGGTGAGAGCAAATGATGGATAACAAATCATTAATTAATGTCTCCACATTTTATTTGATTTAATAAACATTAAATACGAAATAGATATATTCTGGATACAATTTCAATGTGTGTGTATATATATTTACATACAGAGTGTTCCGATTTATGTTGGGAGTAACTGGGGTATGGCTAGTAGAACTTAAAAAAAAGGCCTTGTGAACATAATGTCCTATGTGCGACTATTGATCTTACACCCACCTTGGTGGCGTTGTTGGACAATGCGCTAGTTTCGTGTTGAGCTAGACTGTCAAAGACGGGGAGATAAAAGTTCTAATCTCGGTCGAGTGAACGGGAGGTTTTACTAAATGGTTTTCCACTCTCCCTCCACGCAAATGCGGATTCACTTCTTCTAAATTCAACCTTACCAATTCCTAATCCATTAGCGTAGTTAGTACTTGGGCGAATAAACCGAACGGGTAAAGTGGTGATAAATAAATAAAATTTAACTTACGCGCCCCCCTCGGTAAGCTGACCGGAGTGTATACGTCAGAACGTCAAGATAACGACTGATGACGTGTCTCATTGGTCTCTTCCTTCATTCTTCAAGTAGTTGACATTCTTTCCACATGCATTGTTTACTCTGTCGAGAAGAAGTCTAGTTAAAACCAGGGTAACAGACCAAAATACAAATTTGCTATCATGGTTTTCTGCATTTTTAATTGCTCTTGTCTCCTCAGCGAGAAAAGTGTTGTGATCGTCAAAAAAATCTAATCTGAGATTTTGATAAATGTCCACGTTTCCTGACCACGAAACAGTAGATCTCGTGATGCTGGCTGTTATTTTTGGAAACATTCCTAAAATTAACGATAGTTTAATGAAGGGCAAAATGATAAAAATTCAATTTTCTCAAAATTTTGCTCTAACAAAATTTATTAAACCTGGTATCCAAGCAGTGATTATTAACATTACAAACAAAACGGCATATCTCATTTTCCAATGAAAATAACTATGAGGGTACTTTAATAGCGTAAATATCAAATTTTGATCGTATATCCTTAACTCTTTGAGACTCGAAATAACTTATTATTATAAATTAATAGTACTATTAAAAACTAAAGTTTTTACTTGAAATATCTTTGTATAAAACTGATAGTTTCTGAGCTTTAATCAAATATATTTTTTATGGGTCTTTGAAATATTAATTTTATTGTTATGCTCTTTAGTGGACAGAAATGTTATCCTTTTTTACGATGTTCCTGTAACAATGTATACTATTTCATGTATGCGCTTTGGTGGTGAAAGAATTATAAGTCAGTTTGTTGAGTATTTCAGGCAAAGTTTTCGGGAGAGTTTTAATAAGAGAGGGTTCGAGAAAATCATACCCTAGTGACATCACCTCTTAGTGCACGCTGACGGAATTCGAACTGATCAATTGGCTGTGATTAGTACGATATGGCAGAGTTAGCTCCACCGATAGTAATTAAGATTAGTTGAAATTATATTTTTAAGGTATAGTAATAGTGGATGCACTTCTATTTTAGTTTTGAAAATGTCTAGGGGAGCCCCTTCTTATTTTCTAGTCTTTATTTTTACATCTAAGAATGTTCTTCATTGCTGTTTAGGGTGGTCCTTACACCAGTGAACACAATTTATATCTTCCAATCCTCCTCCACACCAATAAATAGTTTATTCTTATAGTTTTGGAAATTTGAAACCCCCACCTTTTTCCAATTACCATTTATAGATATAAAATATTTAATACTAATCTTGTTTAGATTGTTTCCTCTACATTCCTGGCAAATGTAATTTTCTATATTCCCTAACGGTTTTTTTCTACTTCTTTCGGAATTTCATTTTTAAATTTAAAATGTTCAGAAGTTTATGTTTATTTGGAATAGTTCCTAAACTCACAAGCTAAATTTCAGTTATCTACCACGGATACGTAGTTTTTGTATAGGTTTTGGAAATTTCAACCTTTACCCTGTCATCTTTCCAACTAGTTATATTTATATTTTGTTATCTAGAGGATTTCTTCTACCTGCTTGCCATTTTTATAAAATTTCTCCCTTTTCTATTATATCCCGGGGTCCCATTTAAAATGTTGATATTCTTCTCGTTATTTTAAATGGCCCCTTTACTTTCCTTCCAAATTTAAATTTTCTACCACATTGAAAATAGATGGTTAATATTAATTTTAGAAATTTTAAGCCCCTTCCCCCCCCCCCCCCGTTCCTATTTGTATAGTTACCGCTCAGAAATTTAAAATTTTAAAACCTGTTTAGTTATCTGGATTTATACTTCTACCTCTCTGCCAAATTTTAATTTTCTACTATACTTAACAGTTTTTTTACAAACATCACCCCCTATATTTCCTAGAGGCCCAATTTAAAATTGTCAGGCTCTTATAGTTATTTGGAATGGCATCTTTCTTTACTTTCCTACCGAATTTCAGTTTTATACTACATTGATAAATAGTTGTAGTTTTATAAATGTTTGACTTCCCTTCCCCCTTAACCCAAAGTCTTTTTCAAACTCACTCCAAGAAATTTTAAATTCTAAGTTTCATTTGACTACCTGGAGTTTTTCTCTACATGTTTTCCGAGCTATAATGTTATACCTCACTTCAAAAGTATTTTCTAACTATAAATTCTTGCCCTCCATTTACCAGAATTTCATTAAAATTTTTAAAATTTTTGGACTTTTAAGTTAATTTGGAGGTGTCCTTATAGCTGCTTGAAGAATTCCAGTTTTCTACTATAAAGAGTAGGTTAATATAATTATTATTTTTGTAAATGTTTAATCCCGTCACCCCACCTGTTCTTTAACTCCCACTCATAAATTTCAAATTTTAAGATTTAATTGGATATCTTCAGGAATCCTTATAATATTTGCTTGACAAATTTAAATTTTCTACCAAAAATCTCGTGCGCAACCAGTCGCGCACAAACAAGAGGCCGCATAGCGGGTTGCCTAAGCAATGCCAGTGAGGCCGGGAGAGAAGACTATCTTTGAGTACGAAAATCTTATAGGAGTTGTACACAGACACGGCTCACATAAAGGACCCGGCTTCATTGCCCGGGAGAAAAGGTTTAGTGTAATAATAGTAAAAAGGTTCAAAAGGGTGAAAAGTAAATCTTACAAAAAATATATTAAATAAATGGTACGGAGCTCCACACGGACTTTCTCGCTCTATTGTTTAAAAATTGAAATATTTGCTCAAAACTCGTAATATTTGTGAAACTATACACTAGCAAACCCAAGCATAAATTGCACTATACTTTCGTAAAACATTTTTTGACTCCCTGTTTTAAATTTTATAATTAATAAAAAAAATAAAATAATGTCCTTATTTGTATATTTGGACCAATAAAAAAATAACGATTTTGGGTCGACAAGGATCAACACTTCGTAGTAAAATTTTGACTTCCAGTTAAAATTTTCTATATTTTATTAGAGGTTTCACATCTTAGGGTTAACGTATTGCTATTAAATTCCTTATTTATAAGGTTAGACCAATAAAAAAGGTAAATATTGACTATTGAGTCTAAAATGATAGAGATAGATCATTGTTGTACGAACATTTCCCCTAAGAGGTTAAAGGAAATAGAACATAAACTTTTTGAGAGACCTGCTTATTTCTAATAATGTTCATGTTTATTTGGTAAGGAGTAGTAATAATTGATAGTAAGGTTAAATCTTTTTTATTCCCTTCTCCTTATTTTATAAAATAAATTTTACAAACTTTCCAATAGTATGAAGTAAAATCAATCATCTTTAATACAAATAAGACTTGAAGATGGTGTACCACCGAAACATGTCGTCATATAAGAAAAATATACATAAAATAAGGAGAAGGTAATAAAAACCAGGGCTATATAGTAAGGGCTGTCTCACTACGGCTCTGGAGGTGGTCCTCTCTTATTCAAGACGTGACGTCACCGGCATGATGGAGCTCGAATGACACACAAAGAACGCTCGAGAGTTCCAAAACATAACTCACATTTTCTCGTAAACTACTTGAACAATCACAGTATTTTTTTCCGAATTTGTTATAAAAACCTTTTAGGACATGAGGAAATTATTAAAATTCCCACACTTCAATTGGTTTGCTTTTAAAAAATTGTTTTCTAATGAAAGAACTATAATGAAGTTTTTATAGCAGACACATTTTCACTCTGTTGAAAAGTTTTTACTAATTGAAATAGATGGGTAGTATAAGCGTACGAAATTATGACCATGAACTGAATTTTATTTAGATATAAGACTCATCTCTGTAGCTTAAATACTTTGCTCAGTTTGACGTGTTTAGTTACGAGCTATTTTAGCGCGTCTGGTTTTAGATAGACTGAATGAGGCTTGTCAGAAAGACTGGTCCGTCAATAATATTTAAACTAGTGATATTAATCACTATACAAAGTAGTAAATAGAATTAATTCAAGCCAAACCTTCTTGAAATTTACAAGAACCTCTAATAATATTGTTCATAATATAATAATAATAATAATAATAATAATAATAATAATAATAATAATAATAATAACACAGAAAAATAAGTACACAATATAACAATACTTATTAAAACAAAAACCGATCACATGTTTTTACTAAAAGAATAATATAATACTATAATATCCCTTGCAAAAGCTGCCTACATTTACAAGCAAAACTAATACATAACACTTCATATACTACTGTTGGTATAGTAATAATAATATAACTTGCTTACTCTATATAGCATAAGGAACTCACACAAATTTATATGTATTTGTTATTTCTTAGATTGTATCCATTTCTTAGCTTTCTTAGTTTCGCTTCGCTTACATTGCTTATTTCTATTTACATGTCTGATTCTAATGAACGTTCTAACTCTTGCATAAACATGAATAGCTTGTGCATACACTTGAGAAAATTTATTAGAAATTTATTAGATAGTCTTTTAAGTTCTTTCATGATACCTCTCTGTCTGCTGTATGAATTTTCCTCGCCATGAAGTGATTTGAAAATGGTCTCGAACTAAACATCACGCATTGGAATACTACTGTATTAACACGTGGTGATTTGGCAGGTGCCGCGCTGTGTCTGGCCGGTGACGTCACGCCAGTGCTCCCCCCTCCAACTAGCGGAACCAAGGCGGCAGCGTTAGCATCAAAGAACTGGGACAGCCCCTTACTATATAGTCCTGATAAAAACGAAGATTAAACCTTACTTACTCATTTACTTACACTATGGTAATACAGAATTATTGCATAAAACTTAAGTAGTGTATCTTCACAACTAAAGCTCACAAAGTTGTATTAATATATTTACCAATATCTCAGAAACTATTGGGTTTATAAAAATATAGTTCAAATAAATGTTTTTTATTTTAATAGTACTACAATTTTGCAATGATAAGTTATTTAGTATCTCAAATATTTGCGGAGATACGGACATTTCCCCCTCTTTAAAGTACCCTAAAAATCATTTTCATGGGAAAATGAAAATAGCAGTTTTATTTATAATCTTAATCAACGCCTAAATACGAATTTTAATCAAAATCGTTTGAGTTAATTTTGAGATAATCTACTTTTTCTATTTTCGCTTTTTACTAAACTACTCTTAATTTTAGAGTTAAAAAGACATACAGACATACATCATTGTAAAAACTACTTTTTACGGTTCGGGGAGTCATGAAACGTCGACATCCATCAGCATTTCGGGCTAGTTTTTTTTTACGGTCGCTCTACTTTACCTTTAGTTTTTGAAAAGATTTTGTATATATATATATATATATATATATTTGCGTATAGCTCGAAAGTTATTGGCTTAGTTAAATTATGTTTCATATACAATATTTGTATTATAAATAGACCTACATATTTGTAATGATAAGTAATTTCATATCTGAAATAGTTTCGGAGATATGATAAAAAAAAATGAGAATTTACGCATCAGACCGGAACCCAAAGTCATTTTGCCAAAATATTGAGAGTAGCCATTTTGTTTGGAATATTATAAATGTTTTGAAATGAAATTTAATCAAAATCGTTAGAGCCATTTTGAGAAAATTGATTTTTCTCTTTTTGCCCCCCAGTAAACTACCATTAATTTTAGGGTTGGATGTCCAATTCCAAAAACGTCTCGGGGTAACCTCATGAAAACAGAAAGAAGGAAATTCAAAAACCACTTTTTAGGATTCGGTGATTCGTGAAACTTGACATTCATTAAAATCTCGAGTTCAATGTTTTTGAAGATCAGATCAAGATCTACCGGTAAGTTAGTGAGAAAGTAAAAAGATTGAAGAGTGAAAAAGAGTAAAAAGTGTCAAAATGGCAATGAGGGTAAAAAAAGGCTAAAGTATAATGGGGTAGAAGGGGTAAAAAGTGAGAAAAAAAAAGGGCAAAAGTGTTGCCACTACTAGCTATTGACTGGTCGGCTAGGCGTTTAGGAAGAGAAAGTTATTTTTAATTGTATCTTATGTTCCTGCTACATTTGTAGTTTGTCAAAATGGGTTCAGTCATTTTCTCGTAATATCAACCAAGAGTAAAGGTCTTATCAAATTATACATAAGATCAGAGGCAAATATTTAAAGACAAAGAAGAGAATGAATATAAAATCAAAAATGCAAAAAAAGAGATACATTTTTAACATAATATTATCGATTTGTTAGATAAATATACAAATAATTGCCGTACTCTTTCTAATTGTTGCGCCTGACCACTTAAATAAGAGCTGAGTTGTTATTTGTAATCAGAGAGAAATATTATATTTATGTATCTACGCAATCACAAATCAAGGTTTCCATGGTGATGTAAGCAAAGAATGAAAGGCTGAAAATTCTATTGGAAAATCTAATTCTCATTGGAAACTACTATTTTTCCCGTCATCTTGGACCCCTAACCTTTAAAATAAGAGTTCGTCTTTCAAAATCGATTCAGCCACTTCCTCATAATTTTTATTACCGAAAACGGGGTTCTCAAATTATGATTCCTCATGCACATGAAAAGTCTGCTGGATCTTCTGAATATAATTTTTAATTAGTATGTTAATTGATTATTATAGTAACTAAAAGTGGCGTAGTTGGCTAACGCGCTAGTCGTGTTAAGCTCGACCGCCGAGGACGGGGAGATCGAGGTTCGAATCTCGGTCGGGTGAACTGGGGGTGGTTTTCTCTAAAATGGTTTTCCACTCTCCCTCCACGCAAATGCGGGTTCATTTCCTCTAAATTCATCCCTCCCAATTCCTAATCTATTAGCGTAATTAGCACTTAAGCGTATAACCCGAACGGGTAGTAAGACGCGATGCTAAATATTATTATTAATAACTAAAAATTATTGACAAAATCTTGACTAAAAACTGAAAATCGTGATAGAATTAAATATAATTATGTTTAACCTTCAAGTTTTTCGAAAACATCATAATTTTAATACTTTTGGGAAAAGAAGTGGGTACTTTATTCTAATATTCACAAACATTATAAAGTTATTTATAATTAATAAATAATTTTATTAGTTCTAAACAAAATGGTCGTACTTAAGGCTGGTTTAAGATTCAAGTATAATGCAAAAGTAATGTTATATTATAGTGCATAATTTATAATGCATATAAAGTTGAAACACATTCCTTTCATAATTTCATTGATAGCGTTCGTAAACGAGGCTAAGTGATTAGTGAATAGTGCACAATTTATTAAGTTGATTTACAGTACAGCCAATCGGAAGTGCATCAAAGGATCCTGATCTCGATCACAGTCATGACCTAAAATACTATCAGTGTGGGAATTTGGGCTACCTCTTTCACAGTGGTGAATTGATCAGATATTGGGTCTAATCTGTAATTAATTTAATATGTAAATCGTGTGTTAGTAAAGTTTGTAAGTTCATAAAGCACACACTTATTATCTAAAAACCAAATAAAAAATAAATAGTTGTTGAATGTTTTGATTTAAATAAAGTGCACACATATACATGCCTATATTTGATGTCAGAAAGAGTGTGAAGCGAATAGTGAAGAGGGTGGTAGCATTTATGTAACACTATGCCACAGGAAGAGACACAGAGGCACCGCCCCCTTCAAACAGAACACAGCTGCAACCAGCACTCCCTCTGATAAAATCAGTATGTATGTAGACCATAATTTTCAAGTACAGCTCTATCTTTCAAGCGTGGCGGGTTTTATTTGCTAGAGGCCACGTATGGTTTTTAAACACTAGGATACACAAGACAACAGTTACTAGTGGATCAACCAAGCACACACTTTTAATAGGGAATCCAAACAGAGAACGTAATACATGTTTAATGTCTGATGGGCTGTAGGATGAACACTTATTCTCTTGACTGAGAAGTGCTCAAGCGGGTTATGTTGGTCTAAGTGCACTAATTATAAACTTATTCTAGTCTTTATTACATAGCTAGTCATCATCATTATCAATAGTCCATTCCAACGGGTCTGATGGGGCTACAAACAAGCGTCTTCCATGCAATTCTGTCTCCAGTATCTTCTCCCACTTTTCACTTGTTTGATCAGAACATCTATTGGTCTCTTCTTCCCCCCTCCCCCCCCCAACCGTCTTTTGAAAATAGGCCTTGGTGTTCTTGAAGGTTCCATGCGTCACTCTCGCATTTGACTGGATTGCTGGTGATGGTAAGATCAGGGTTTGACTCACGAGTAGATGTGGTTTTTACTAAACGGTTTCCCACTCTACCTCCATGAAAATCTGGGTACATTTCTTCTAACATTCTACCGTGCTCATTCATGGCACATAAGTGCAATTAATGATCATGTGTGTAACACAAACGGTAGTTAGATGCGGTGAGGAAAAAATAAAATCGTAATAATATTTGTGTGAAAATTATCGTCTAGAGCAGTGCTTCTCAAACATTTTACACTCAGGCCTCGCTTTACAACAAGATTAATTGTTAAGCCTCACTGCCATAAGAAAAAAGTATTTAAAAACGTTTTAAGTTGAAAAACAAACTAAATTAAACTATGTGATTTTGACACTGATTGCAAGGATATAATGAATTTTTATTGAAGCCATGATTTTTTTTTATAAAATCCTATAAAATGACTATTTTATTTTATGATTTTATATTGGATGACATGAATACTATGCATGATAAAATATTTTCAATCGCAGATGTGGTTCAGGTCTGGTTATATTTCTGTGAGAGCCATACGAAGGTCATTTTCCATTGTCAGTCGATTTCTGTATTTAGTTTTTATTGCCATCATTGTTGAAAAACCACTTTCACATAGATATGTTGACACAAATGGAATAGTTGGTTTTATAGCCTCATTTGCCAAAGCAGGATATTCATTTTGTAAAGTTAATAAAAAATTCACCAAGCTTGAGAAACTATACAATGCTTCAAAGATATGTCACAAGTCATGCCTGCAGAGTTTTCTTGTGTTTGCAATGGAAGATGACTAACACTTTTAGAATCGGCTTCAAAATAATTACGAATCCATAAACAACTGTTGTCAACAATAATACTTCTTTAAAATAGTCGCTAAAACTTTCGTATAAAGCTGAGAAATGTTTGACAACAGCTTGCTGGACAGTTGATTTATTGACATTTAGTTTAATTTCTTCTAAAAAAATGCATCCAACAATGTAAATATTTATACATTTCCATTCTCAAACCTACCTTTCCGCAACAACTTTTCATATATGAAGTGGCTTAGTTTGAATGCAAGGATTTGTGTATTTTAAAACAGTTGATGAATTCTCAAGGTGTTCTTTAATAGTTGTGTCAGCAGCTTCTACCTTAAATCTAAGGAGGGCTTGGAAATTACCATCAATATGGTATTGCCCTTAGAACATGTCATCACAAGACTCTATTTATCCCCGCATGGCTATTTCTTGTCTCCCACAAAAAATAACATTATTTGTAATTGATCACAATTTTTTCCAGTTATGTACTGCTTGTCTAGAACGTTCCGTATTTACTTGGTCAGCAGTTCATGCATTCTTTTCAACTGCAAAATTTATGAAAATTTCAGCAAATGTAGCTCATCTTTTATGGTAGTCCAATGACGGATAAACATTGCATTTTTCCAAAACATATTTATACTCATTGAAACCTTTAACAATTAATGCCACAGGTGTTTGATGATCACCTTTCCCCATAGATTCCTTACCAATTAAAACACATACTTTACAGAAAGCTCCATTTTAAAGCTCCGAGTATGTTAACCACTTATGTCTATGAAGGCAATTTCCTTGAAAAGTAAAATTTCGATTGCCAATTTTAGTAAATTCATAGGAAAAACTTGAAGTATATGCTGATTTAAGGACAAGCATTTTATCGTTGTCACTGAATTTAACAAGAATGGACTTACCACCATATAAATTTGAACTAGTGTAACACAGGTAAGGGCTTGCCTGAAGAATTAAATGGTGTTTCGTGTACTTCAATACTACAAAATTGCTAGACACTTCACAAAAATTCAAAATAACTTGAAAAATATTGATTTTTAACACAAAATTTCTCTTGATAAAAGAAAGGCCTTGGAATTACCTACCTAAAGAGATATTACATGTTACGATCTGTTAAATACTTTAGCTGTCCCTGGCAGTCAAAGTAAATGGTAAGAGGAAGGGCTCGAATTAAAATACATAAAAAAGTTCACAAGACCCGATCGGATAAAATTGTAGATTTAAATAGTGTCTCGTGTACTTCAATACTTCAAAATTGCTTATACACTTCACAAAAATTTAAAATAGCTAGAAAAATATCGATTTTTAATACAAAATTTCTCTTTATAAAAGAAAGGCCTTGGAATTACCCACGTAAAAGGAGCTTACATGTTACAATCTGTTAAACACTTTAGCTTTCACTGGCAGTTAACGTATATGGAAAGAGCAAGTGCTCGAATTAACGTACATAAAAATGTTCACAGTCCCGACCAGATAAAGTTTTATATTTAAATGGTGTCTCGTGGACTTTAATACTACATAATTGCTAGACACTTCGCAAAAATTCAAAATAATTAGAAAAATATCGATTTTTCATACAAAATTTCTCCTTTTTAAAGAAAGGCCTTGGAATTACCTACCTAAAGAGAGTTTAAATGTTACGATCTGATAAAAATTTAAGCTGTCCCTGGCAGTCAATATATATGGTAAAAGGAATAGTATGAATTAACGTACATAAAAAAGTTCACAAGACCCGATCAGATAAAATTGTATATTTAAATGGTGTCTCGTTTACATCAATACTACAAAATTGCTAAATACCTCACAAAACTTCAAATGAACTCGAAAAATATCGATTTTTCATACTAAATTTCTATACATAAAAGAAAGGCCTTGGAATTACCTACCTAAAGAGAGTTTACATGCTACGATCTGATAATAACTTTAGCTGTCACCCGCCTCGATGGCGTAGTTGGCTAACACGCTAGTCGTGTTGAGCTCGGCCGCCGAGGACGGGGAGATCGAGGTTCGAATCTCGGTCGGGTGAACTGGGGGTGGTTTTTCCTTAATGGTTTTCCACTCTCCCTCCACGCAAATGCGGGTTCACTTCCTTCAAATTCAACCCTCCCAATTCCTATTCCATTAGTGTAATTAGTACTTAGGCGTATAACCCGAACGGGTAGTAAGACGCGGTGCTAAAAATTTAGCTGTCCCTGGCAGTCAATATATATGTTAAGAGGAAGTGCTAGAATTAACATACATAAAAAAGTTCACAACACCCGATCATATAAAATTGTAGATTTAAATGGTGTCTCGTTTACATCAATACTACAAAATTGCTAAATACCTCACAAAACTTCAAATGAACTCGAAAAATATACGATTTTTCATACTAAATTTCTATACATAAAATAAAGGCCTTGGAATTACCTACCTAAAGAGAGTTTAAATGTAACGATCTGATCAAATCTTTAGCTGTCCCCGGCAGTCAACAATTGGTAGGAGGTTATGTTAGAATTAACGTACATAAAAAAGTTGACAAGTCCCGATCAGATAAAATTGTAGATTTAAATGGTGATGAATCATTGCCTGGACCAAGAACTACATTATCTTCTCATATCTCCATGTTTTTAATTTTTTTCAGCCTGTCCAATCTTTGTTTTTCTCGGAATTACAGCTTGGCGATGGTAGTCTCATCGTTTCTTCCATTCACTCCTCAAGTATTTTTTTCTGCTACCTTTATATTGGTGACACATACATTACAATACGCTTCAGCTACATGGTAGTGTCAGTACCACTGCGAACATTGTGGAAGAAGTGTGTGGAGCTATATGGAGTCGTATGCTGCCATTATACATGCCTACTACAGATGAAGCTATGTGGCGGCACATTGAGCAGGGGTTCAAAGACAGATGGAACTTCCCTCACTGCATCGGTACAATCGATGGCAAGCGTGTTGCCATCCAGGCACCATCAAACTCTGCGTCTAGTTATTTTAACTATAAAAAATACTACTCCACAGTGCTTCTAGGATTAGTTAATATAATATTTAGCACCTCGTCTTACTACCCGTTTGGGTTATACGCTTAAGTACTAATTACACTAATGGATTAGGAATTGGGAGGGTTGAATTTGAAGGAAGTGAACCCGCATTTGCGTGGAGGGAGAGTGGAAAACCATTTAGGAAAAAAACCCTCCAGTTCACCCGACCGAGATAGAGGGAGAGTGGAAAACCATTTAGGAAAAAACCCCTCCAGTTCACCCGACCGAGATTCGAACCTCGATCTCCCCGTCCTCAACGGTCGAGCTCAACACGACTAGCGCGTTAGTCAACTACGCCACCAAGACGGGTCTAGGATTAGTTAACTTGTAATTTAAGTTCATATCTATAGATACTGAGTCTTATGGTAAAGAATGTGATGGCAGCATTTTTATGGGCAGTGCTCTAGGTAAAAGACTATGCAGCTATAGTATTTAGATGGATTAAATAGCCAAGGTATTATAGCTGTTGGGTACGGCAATAGACGCGAATATATCATATTCTTTTATTTTGAAAATTATACTTGGACACAGGAATCGAACCCGGGACATTTGGCTTAGTATGCCAATGCTTTACCACTGAGCTATCCAGGAGTCGTCCCGTGCCTAGGGTCATTCTTCCCTAATATTTAAAGGCACAGTCTGTGATGGACGTGCGGAAATCTTCAGCCACATATGAGTGATCAATTAAGACCACGAGCTATCAGATACCGCAGCCATCTTCGACTCTGGAGGGCATTATACTGCCAGTAATATAATCTTATTTGTTGAAAGCTGCTTTACAGCTGTCATTCTATCAACGCCGGCGGGGTTTATCTGGAGATGGAACAGATTCCCCCTTGCTAACTAGATTGTTTCACCCTGTTTCACTTCAAATGTCCGCCAACTCCGCCACTCTCGAGGTGAGGGTCTGAAAAACAACCACCACAGTATGTTGATAAGGAGGAGGGAGGCTCTGTTGTGGCCAGACCTCCCCGGGGGAGTTGCAGAGCAGCGTTCTTCTGACAACTGACACACACACACACTCGGTGCTTTCAGCGAGGAGTGTTTGTGTTGGTAGTTCTGTTCGCCCATTTACGTAAGGCGCGTTAGGGAAGCCTTAATAGTGATAGAGGGGGTTTTCTCCTTTACGACGATAATTTGTAGCTTTGACACATAAGTTAAATGGGAGTTGTTGGGATAGCGTGTCTTATTTTCGTTCGATCTCTCAACTGCGTTTAACTAGTAAGTTAAAAAAGTGTATAATTATTTTTAAAAAACAAGTGTTAAGCTGATTCAATAACATATTTAGTCTTATGAATTCCTAAACACAGTTTTATTTAGTATCTTTCTAGAATTCAAAGTGCCGTCGTAGTATTTCGCAAAGTAGTGAATACTACTACAATTTAATGCAAAGACAGTATATAGCAAACCGTTAAGATCTAAATATATTCAACAATCGTAGATGTAAGAACAAAAATACATAAACCAGAGACGTGAGAACTGGAGATATGTGAACCAATGAAGTGAAAAAAAACCCCAGCAATATGAAAATTTGATGTGTCTGAAGTAGGGACGTAGATATTATATACACAACCGATTTGAAATTGATTGGGAAGCCATACAAATGGAGCTATCAGGCCACGTGTAATATAGAAAACCAAACTATATCAATTCAATCAAAGTGTTCCTTTCAAAATGTATCTGCCACTTTTAAATCTCTAGTCCTAATATCTGCAGTTCTTTCATCTCTGGTCCTCACATCTCTGGTTCTTACATCTCTGGTCCTTACATCTTTGGTCCTGACATCTCTGGTTCTTTCATCTCTGGTCCTTACATCTCTAGTCCTTACATCTCTGGTTCTTACATCTCTGGTCCTTACATCTCTAGTCCTTACATCTCTGGTTCTTACATCTCTAGTCCTTACATCTCTGGTCCTTACATCTCTGGTTCTTACATATCTGGTTCTTACATCTCTGGTTCTTACATCTCTGGTCCTTACATCTCTGGTCCTTACATCTCTAGTCCTTACATCTCTGGTTCTTACATCTCTAGTCCTTACATCTCTAGTCCTTACATCTCTGGTCCTTACATTTCTAGTCCTTACAACTCTGGTTCTTACATCTCTGGTCCTTACATATCTAGTCCTTACATCTCTAGTCCTTACATCTCTGGTCCTTACATCTCTAGTCCTTACATCTCTAGTCCTTACATCTCTAGTCCTTACATCTCTGCTCCTTACATCTCTAGTCCTTACAACTCTGGTTCTTACATCTCTGGTCCTTACATCTCTAGTCCTTACATCTCTAGTCCTTACATATCTGGTTTTTACATCTCTGGTTCTTACATCTCTAGTCCTTACATCTCTAGTCCTTACATCTCTGGTCCTTACATCTCTAGTCCTTACAACTCTGGTTCTTACATCTCTGGTCCTTACATCTCTAGTCCTTACAATCTCTGGTTCTTACATCTCTGGTTCTTACATCTCTGGTCCTTACATCTCTAGTCCTTACATCTCTAGTCCTTACATTTCTGGTCCTTACATCTCTGGTTCTTACATCTCTAGTTCTTACATCTCTAGTTCTTACATCTCTAGTTTTTACATCTCTGGTCCTTACATCTCTGGTCCTTACATCTCTGGTTCTTACATATCTGGTTCTTACATCTCTGGTCCTTACATCTCTGGTTCTTACATCTCTGGTTCTTACATCTCTAGTCCTTATATATTTGGTTCTTACATCTCTAGTCCTTACATCTCTGGTCCTTACATCTCTGGTTCTTACATATCTGGTTCTTACATCTCTGGTCACTTACATCTCTAGTCCTTACATCTCTGGTTCTTAAATCTCTGGTCCTTACATCTCTAGTCCTTACATCTCTGGTCCTTACATCTCTGGTTCTTACATCTCTGGTCCTTACATCTCTGGTCCTTACATCTTTAGTCCTTACATTTCTGGTCCTTACATCTCTGGTTCTTACATCTCTGGTCCTTACATCTCTGGTTCTTACATCTCTGGTCCTTACATCTCTAGTTCTTACATCTCGGGTCCTTACATCTCTAGTCCTTACATCTCTGGTCCTTACATCTCTATTCCTTACATCTCTGGTTCTTCTCTAGGTAGGTAGTCCATCATTCTTCAGAGGACCAAATATAGACTTCTACTAGCTTCCCCCCGTGTGTCTTGTACTAAGTGACTTCTCAAAGTTTCCCCGGATGAAGATCTTGAAGAGTCTGTTCTCGCCCAGCGTCACTCCTGCCCAGCAGCATCATGGGGGCGGCAGGAGGCGGCGCTCGCTTAGATCCGGTAGACTCAGCCAAGATGGCAACAATGATCGGCGCCGGAGGCGGCTCCGGGTACGTGAACTGTCACAAGTATTGACATTATTATTGTATTCATCGTCTACACACACACACACACACACACAAACACACACACACACAGACACACACACACACGTGAAAGTTGTGCCTCACCCCCTTTCCTATTAAATTCGATGGATTTAAATATACTTTTATCAAACATATTATTCAACCATCACAACATGTCTAAATTGGGTTTTCGATCTACCTTTGGCTCACTAGTTCAGTGGTGAGTGTTCAAAGATAATAAATAGTTTTTATTTCCAGATATGCTTTGCGCTCTAAAAACAGATACAGTAATTTAGCTACACCTTTTAAAATTGCACACATATCATGCTAGTAACCTCTTAAAACTTTTGTGAAATATAATAAAAATATCTCCAAATTTATGAAATATTTTTAGTTAAAAATACATTTATTTTAATTTTATCGATACTTTCTATTCATGAATACGTCCTTAGGAAATCATAAATATAATTAAGATGACTCTATGAAACCAAAATATGCCAAGTTAAGGCTCTAAGGATTAAAAAAAAATACCCATTCAATCTTAATATAGCTCAATATATCGGTGCAAATTTTATTTCCTAATTGCAATATTGTCATAATAATGATTTTGTTCCTTAAAGTCTAATTATTTAACTAGCCTATAAGTGTGTCTCAACACACAACAAGACAGACAGACAGACATGGGTACAGAAGCCAAATCAGTATGTTAATTCAATCAAATTATTTAAATAAGTTTAAGTAATTATTTGAAATTCGTAGACTCCTATAGAATATTAAAAAAACATAACGTTCTAAATTATTTTTGATTTCCAACTAAACACATTGCTGTAATTAATTTTTATTTTACTTAACATGTATTTTATCGTAAGGGATGTGCTGTAGAAGATATTCGTATCCTATATCAGCCAGTCCTGCTAGATTATATACTTTAGGCCAGGGGAACAAAAGTTAAACGTACGGACACTAGGAGCACCCTTTGGAAAAATATAAACAATTTTTTTGCAGTCAACATTGATAACATTTTACATTTCACATGCCAATATTCAGAAATTACCTTATATTAATCATTTAATAATATTGATAATAAAAATTTAAAAAAATGAAATCTTGTTAGTGAGATAGACGTGACAATAAAACTAGTAATTACTTTAATATTGATTTAATTTCTTGAAGAGGACGTGCGAAGGGTTGATTAAATATTTATTATTTTTCCAGTCCAAACCATGCATATACAATCAATGAATGTATTATCACAACAATATATAACGTAGGTTCAAAAAAAAAGAAAGTATTTTACTCAAACAAAAACAAGAAAGCATATCAATTTTATTGATGTCTAGCTTTATAATTTTTTAGGGCTGATAAAAAATATGGCAAAAATAAAATTTGAACTATGGTTGAAAATCTGCCTCGTGTTAAAGTTAAACTTACAATTCAACTGTATTTTTTTTTATTTGTTCTTATCTGCGGCAAGAAGGTCAATAAGTATTACCCTTTGGCTTTACTATTCTGGTATTGTTTGTATTCAACCCAATCAAAATTAGGCCTAATGTCTGTTACTAAATTTTTGTGAAAGAGTTTTCTCTCGCGTAAGAAAAATAAACTGCAAAATTAGGGCATTTCAGTTTTTTTTATTAAATTGAACCGCCGATTTAGTAATCACTAGAGACAGCGATTGCTAACAAGGTAAATAAACACGAGCCATGCCAGATGGGCAGAAGTGACCCACAAGTTGAGCACCGAGACTAGTGAACAACATTAGTTAAATAAACCTAACTAGGTATTATCACTAGGCCTGGAACAATCTTAATAGCCCCTTTCCCGACTAACTGCCTCGCAGACTACAAAATGGTCATACGGGCTAAGGTGTGGGAATCATCCCCATTTAAACTGCTGGTCTTAGGGACCAAGCAGAAAACATGTGAAATACTAAATGACTTCACGTCTAGAGAACTAAGTCATAGAAAGCTAACCTAAACAACAAATAATATCAATTGATTAATCGTCAGCCAGCACTTATAACTTTCAGAAAAAGCACTGAAACATTTTATGCCTTTTCCAACAACCTATTTGTGCGAGCAAGCCTTTTCTGCTCTTTGTGGTACAAAAAATGTGAAACAAAATTGTCTTAGAGTGGAATCAAACTTCATTTCTATTCCTCACATAAATTACCAGTGATTATAAATGACCGCGAATCAGCTCTTTCCTGGTTAGAGGGTCCGCGTGACTAGAAGGTTTGAGAAACACTGGACTAGACTGCTGATTATGGTGAGATCGAGGTTTGAATCTAGGTCGGATATACTGGGAGTGGGTTTTCACTCTCTATACGCAAATGCGGATACACTTCCTATAACTATAACCTTCCTAATCCTTAAAACCATTAGCGTAATTAGTATATAAGCTTATAGCCCGAACGGTTAGTAAGACGCGGTGCAAAACACCAAACAAAATAGGCTCTTGACGATGAAACAACCTCCCAAAAACAGACTTTCATCAATAAGGGAGTCGGGACACTCCTTACGCACATTATGCATAGTTATATCTAAACAGCGGGCAAAGTTTGAAAACACCAGTCATTATACTGTATTTGCCTGTGAGAATGTCAGGAATGCCATGTCTTGCGTGAAGTGTGAGCATAATTAACTACCGTAAGGTAATTCAAGGTCATACCTTCTACCCATCAGTGGGGGGATGTTCCAACTATTGTCTGTGCTCCTGCGCCTATAAACAGTACACAAGGCCTATTCACATTTTATATCGTTTACGTTTTGTTTTGCGTGCTATGCGATCCGTACAGTAAGCTACGTACACTATTAGTTCATCAGTCATGATATATCATAATTATCTTGCATGCAATCCTGCATAGTACAGTGATTAGATTGTTGTTGAGAGTTAATATTCAAAATATATAGATTCCTATATAGGCCTATTACAATGTATTCAAGAAGTATGATTAATATAGATGTCAAAATAATGCATTCCTCTTAATAGCAGATTTTTTTTGTAATCCTAGAAGATGTCCGCTGGTAAGAGTGGAAGTTTGTGTGTTTGTGTTTTGTTTATTCAGGGAGGTGAACCAATGGCTACCTAGTAGTGGCCTACTGCTAGTATAATATCTATAAAACAACTCCATTGTTTCTTCAATGATGGTGTGTCCCAGTTAAACACATTGATGAAGGGTAGCGCTCCCCGTCTTTTCTGCTACCAACATCCGTAGGATAAAACATTTCAAGAATGCAAGGCCATAGTCGGGGGCGAGGTTCAACCCCCTTCCCCGAAATTTTATGAACAAAATATGGCTTTATTTATGGTTCAAACAATATCAAAATTAAGGTACAAGTACAGATCAACGGGCTGTGTTACCATAAAAAGCAATTTCAGATAGCTTCTAGAGGTGTTTAATATTTAGAATTGGTCCTAGCCTCCAGCAGTTGGGGGGGNCTATGTTGCCATTAAAAATACTTCAGATAGCTTCTAGAACTGTTTATCATTTATAATTCTTATAGCCTCCGGCAATTGGGGGATTAGCCCACCCTCCCTGAAATTATTGGCTGGCTACGGCCTTGCAAGAATGTAAAATTACACTAAACCTTTTTATTTTTAATATTCAAGGGTTATATTTAGTTTAGTACGGTTATTAAAGGTTTAAAAAATAAACACCCGCCTCCGCTTCCCCCTAAAGATACTAGGTAAATAAAAATAGATATTATGTCAACTTTCAAGAGAAGAAAAAGTAGAAAATTCGCTTTCAACATCTTTGAAAATAGAACCCTTAGTTGTTACAATTACAAGCAATATGTTACCAAAAATTAACTCCATTGAATTATACATATTGATATGCAAATAAAATATAAATTGTTAGAATTAAGCTATTTACTGATATCGGGGATATGATAACCACAATAATTGAAGACCGTACGTATTAGGAAACATTGAAGATTTTGTCTAAACTATAAGCTTGGCAACGTCGACAAGACAGGTAGAGTAGTGCATACATAGCCTGTCTTTCTCTAGTTCGCTCACAATAAGAAATATTGTTAGGTTGGGTCGCCTGTCGCATACCTTAGTTAGCCACAATTCGCTCTTCCATTCGTTTCATTCAGACAAATCTCTCTGGCGTTCTACATACTTTAATAAGTAGACGAAATACAAATTACGTGCGTCGCGATTTTTCATTGTGTTCTTTATCTCGTTTCTATGGTTACCTGTTGTACCAAGATGAAGTGAATGTAGTAATGTCAAGCATGTTATTAATATGAGATTAACTCTTATCTTAAAAATTGTAGCAGAGTCGTACAAAAAAAAAGTTCCTTCTGAGAGTGAAAAGGAATGTTGGTTGGGTAGGAGAAACAAGTTTCCTGTTGGCTGTCCGCAGCGCTTTCTAGTGCGTGGCTGCGGTACTGAACTTTCCCATTCCAAAGCAACAAGTGGAAAGAATATTTTCTTTACAGAGTTCGCGCGCCATCTTGGAATAAATTAAAATCTTACTCTTCATAAGTTTGTTTGTATTTCTGACGCGTGTGGTTTCCGTTGTGTCAAGTGGAGTTTTAGTGTTCAAGATATTTTAATAGTGAGCATGATCATTTGGATAAGTGTTTAGTCTCAATTTGGCAACCACATTTAACGTGACCGTTTGGTATGTTTTGATAAAGTTGTGGATGTGTTTGTTTATTTTCGGCGGTGGCGACGAGATGGAACGAGAGCCACGCATGGTTGAGACCTCCTTACCTGGTGAACAGGTGAGTTCATATGATAACATCACCTTTATTGTTGCGTGTACGAACACGCGCATGTCCCTAGAATTTTGCATCGAGGGAGGGGATGATTTATTTTGATTGAAGAACTAGGACTTCCACTGATTATTTACATTAAACTTGTTTTATGTTTAATGGTTTCTATACTTAAACATTTATTTATGTATGCTCTTGAAATATTCATCCAAATTGCAGACTTTTCTTTTACATGGGTGTCTTAATGATTAAATTTTAAACGTATTTTCTTTTAATTAATTACTTTTAGTTGATTTACAATTTGGATTTCTTGGAGGATTGGTTTATTGGTTTGCCCTTATTTCTGATCCGGTAGTCCAGGGTTCTAGCTCAATCGAAGTATTGTCTTTTTACAACAAACTTAAAAAAATTCCGTAAGACCTGGTTTTTCTAGTTTGTTGTAATGTTTGTATAATTAATTGTCAAGCTTGATTTTCACATATAATTTGCTTGGAAGTTAATTTGAAACATAAGCCTATTTTAAAAATATTTTTATTTTAAATTTTTATTACAATAAAATATTTTTTTGTAAAACCCGATTCTTGGTATAGGCCTAATGCTTAAAGTTAGGCGTAGTACTAGTTTTGTTTTTATAGTAGGCATAGGCCTATTTTAATCTTTAGTGCCAGAAAACTTTTCAAGATTTGTTTTAATAATCTGACAATTTAAATAAAGAAGTTAGTTTAAATGCCACGCAGAAGAGTTTGAAATATTAACTTAATACCTCTAAACCTAAGTTTTAAAAAAAAAGAGGATAATTATACTTAAATAAAATATAGACCTACTCGGAATCGAATTTTTTAAGGCAAAATTTTATTTCTCTAATATTATTGTTATAATTATGTAGGGCCGACTTTGTTTGAAAAAAAAAAATATTAATACACTAAAGTGAGGTGCCAATTTAAAAAATCTGTTTTNGTGAGGTGCCAATTTTAAAAATCTGTTTTAAATTAATTTATGATTTTTATTAAATTTATAAATTAAACCGACTGTTGAAACTGACACTCAAGGTTGTTGGCTTAGAGCAGGGATTCCTAATATTTCTTGGGTCACGGATAGGTTTTCCAACTTTATGGCTACGGTCACGCTTGCGACCTAGTCGCCGCGACCAGGTCGCACTAGTGTATTACATTGATTCTTATTAGGGTGGCCACGCTTGGCGACCAGCGACAGATTTTAAAACGCTTTCGCCAGCGTTTTCAGGTCACAACGACAAATACACTCGCCTTTATTTCTTATGGATGTGGCCACACTTGCGTTTGTGTCGCAGTCTGTCGCGAGAACACTGGACACTTGTGTGGGTTTGTTTGCGGCATCCCAGGTTAAAATGTCGACCGATAAGGTGCTCAGGAATACGCTATCACTCATCCACTAAGCATTTTCACTAACTTTCTTACAAACAGCCCAGTGTTTTCCGCCCGTCTGGAGTTTGACACTCGGTAGAGTGTTTTATACAGAGCTATTTATTTATAAATGAAGTGCAAACAGGGATGTTAAATCCAAGCTTTGGATAGAGGTTGCAGTTGCAACAGTGGAGGGTTGGGATCAATTAAATAATGAAGAAAGAAATAATGTTGGCAAGGGCTTGGAGTGCAAAGGGTGTTTCCAATCATAGTAATTAATTCCACTTGGTAAATAATAATTTTTAAATACTGTGAACGTAGCGATAAATTGCATTTTATGCGTGACATAGAAAACATAATTAAATAGGGGCGTGTGCTCAGGTTTTTAAGTCTGTTCATAAGTACGTCTTTGCATATTAATGGGGTGGACAGCTTATTATCTAGATTTACGTTTCTTCTTCATATAACTAAATACTACTATGGCTAATAACACATCTTCACGCCTTGGTGCCATGATAACTGGTCATAAAACGCGGCGACCCGGTTGCAAGCGTGGCCGATAGCAACATAAAGTATTCCACGCGACCTGGTCGCAGCGTCCAGGTCGCAAGCGTGGCCGGTAGTGACATAAAGTATTCCAACGCGCCCTGGTCGCAGCGTCCAGGTCGCAAGAGTGGCCGGTAGCAACATAAAGTATTCCACGCGCCCTGGTCGCAGCGTCTAGGTCGCAAGAGTGGCCGGTAGCAACATAAAGTATTCCACGCGCCCTGGTCGCAGTGTCCAGGTCGCAAGAGTGGCCGTAGCCCATAACATCCAATTCCGGGAGATAGAAAATACGGATTCAAGAGAGTGAGCGATCCTCCAATGCAAATTGAACTTTATTTTAACTATCAATTGAAATACAAAACTTATCAAAAAGTATTATATCAAACTTTACTTTTTTAAACTTATATTTCTGAATCTTATGAGCAGCTGCCAAAAGTTTATTTTTTTTAATAAAATAAACGTATGGAATTAATAACATTATAGCTGGTAGTTATGGTAGAATTGG
Organism: Timema bartmani; assembly: GCA_902151455.1. Taxonomy (NCBI): domain Eukaryota; kingdom Metazoa; phylum Arthropoda; class Insecta; order Phasmatodea; family Timematidae; genus Timema; species Timema bartmani. The sequence continues at coordinate 114,943 of CABFWB010000760.1, forward strand.
GGTTCAGCTTTCTAAAGTTCATGGCTGAGCTTCCTGCTTTCTTTTGGCCCATAGTAATAGACCCATCACGTTGAATGTGCGTTCATGAAACAACATTTTTAGCCTAACTTGCTGCCATAGTGCTTCCCTACAAGTTGATAAAGAAAGCAACCCACCTCGTAACCACTCATTCAATGGCAGTGAGAGTACCCTGAACTTCTCTAAGGATAAATAACTCAATGTACAGTTGCTTGTGGTCCTCAACTTAAAGGCGAAGGGTTTCAGTAAGTTTCTGAAGATTATCCAATCCAATAGGGTTCTTTAAAGACAAAACGGACACCTCTTTGAAACTAGAGCCTTTCGAAATCGTACAACTTATCCAAATACGAAATACAACGTTCCAAAAAAGGTTTTTGTTAAGTATTTCTTGTGAAATCCGGGAGGTATTTAACTCCCGGATAGGGATTTCCGGGAGACGGGAGAGTCCCGCCCAATTCGGGGGGAGGGTTGGCAAGCCTAGTCACGGACCCCCTTTGAAAATCTGACAAAGGACTATAGAAATGTGTAAATTCACTTGCACAAAATTTTGCACTTTAGACCTTAGTTAATTGCAGTGTAAATTTATTACACTCGAATATGAACATGATAATAACAACAATGTGTTCAGCCTTTTAGGACAGGCTGTTAACAATACAAGCCATTGCTAAATTTAAACTTACAAGTATATTTGTTTTAACATTCACTTATATCTCAATTTCTCTGTTTTCAAGTGAAAACTGCATAATATTTATCTAACCTACTATACAATTTGTAATTCGATCATAATCGGGTATAACATCATGTTAATCATTTCTTAGGTAGGCCTAGATCAACCCTGAATGAGTGAACACGCAGACTATATGTTAGGCTTATCTAAGCTGGCTTACGGTGACTGGAAGGTCGTGTTTAGAATCTAGACTATATATTATTGTGGGTGAATTTTAGGAAAGGGGGTTCCCACTTTTCCTCAACGTGAATTGCAGGTACATTTCTCTCAAATTCTACCTTTATCATAGCATTAATCCATGCGTTTAACCCGGGCGGTTAGTAAGACACGTGGAATAATAAAAAGAAAGAAAGAACAAAAATATAGGCTAGGTATGCTTTTGGTAGGAATAACAGTATAGCGTAGTTTGTAAAGTAACTAAAACAATTTTAATATATTCATACATCAAGTCAAGTTGTCACTTTTGTTAGATAGGCCTACTAACAATACATCTAGAATAACATAAATAATAGAGTAAAATGTTATAATTGTTTTCGAAAGAAATACCCGTATTTAAATTTTCTAAACTCTTTTTTTCCCCAACCAAAATCAGGGTAACTTATAGGTATATCCTATTGTGCCTTTGTAAGTCTTATATTTATTTTCCTTATGACCATATGAAGATGATACTGTACAGACTCGACCTTTAGAACCTTCCCAAGTTCTATAAAAAAAAAGAATGGTTTGACCTTGGAGGTTGGCTGGTGTCACTAGTCTGTTTCTCTCTTTCTCTTCACGCCCAACATTCCTTTTCACTCTCACCTGGTGCAAGGTAGTAGGTCTAGTCGTGCGTACGAGGAGACAACTTTTAATACATCAAGGTAATAAGATATTGCATACAATGAGTTGTGTGTGTAAAGCAAATCTTGTATAATATTCTGTACAATAAATTGTGTCGGGGCAATAGTCGTGTTGAGCTCGACTGCCGAGGACGGGGAGATCGAGGTTCGAATCTCGGTCGGGTGAACTGGGGGGGGAGGGGGGTTCTAAATGGTTTTCCACTCTCCCTCCACGCAAATGCGGGTTCACTTCCTCTATATTCAACCTTCCCAATCCCTAACCCATTAGCGTAATTAGTACTTACGCGTATAACCCGAACGCATAGCAAGACGCGGTGCTAAATAAATAAAAAAAATAAAAAATTGTGTCGGTAGGTACCGGTTGGACCATGAAAGAACATTTATATTTTTTACACCGCATCTTACTTCCTGTCCGGGCTGTACTCATTTTAATTATTCTAGTAGGGTAAGAACAAGGAAAGTAGAATAAATTTACCCGCATCAGCTTGGATAGAGGTTAGGAAGCCGTTTGGCAATAAACTGCCTTCGGTAGCCCATACCCGGCTGGGATTCTAACCCCGACCTCCCCTTGATCGACAAACCAAACTTTATGAGTCTGTCATTCAATCCATGAACCCGCAGGTCGTGGAAATAAGTTATAATTTATGTTGTTAAAATAGTAATCTAAAGGTTTTGTAGGCCTGCATAATTTGTTTCTACATTTTATAAATGACATTAGGCCGCTTTCAGATTAGAATCTACGACTTTTCTCCGTGTGCTGTGTCCACTACAGTGCTGTGCATACTAAGGGTCGTGGCTTCATACCGTGTCCGGTACAGTGCTGTGCATACCAAGGGTCGTGGCTTCATACCGTGTCCGGTACAGTAGCTGTGCATACTAAGGGTCATGGCTTCACACCGTGTCCGGTACAGTGCTGTGCATACCAAAGGACGTGGCTTCACATCTTGTCCGGTACAGCGCTGTGCATACCAAGGGTCGTGGCTTCATACCGTATCCGGTACAGTGCTGTGCATAACAAGGGTCGTGGCTTCATACCGTGACCGGTACAGTGCTGTGCATAACAAGGGTCGTGGCTTCACACCGTGTCCGATACAGCGTTGTGCATAACAAGGGTCGTGGCTTCATACCGTGACCGGTACAGTTCTGTGCATAACAAGGGTCGTGGCTTCACACCGTGCCCGGTACAACGCTGTGCATAACAAGGGTCGTGGCTTCACACCGTGCCCGGTACAACGCTGTGCATAACAAGGGTCGTGGCTTCATACAGTGATCGGTACAGTGCTGTGCATACCAAAGGACGCGGCTTCACACCGTGTCCACTACAGTGCTGTGCATACCAAGGGTCGTGGCTTCATACCGTGTCCGGTACAGTGCTGTGCATAACAAGGGTCGTGGCTTCATACAGTGATCGGTACAGTGCTGTGCATACCAAAGGACGCGGCTTCATACCGTGTCCAGTACAGTGCTGTGCATTCCAAGGGTCGTGGCTTCACACCGTGTCCGGTACAGTGCTGTGCATAACAAGGGTAGTGGATTCACACCGTTTCCGATACAGCGCTGTGCATAACAAGGGTCGTGGCTTCATACCGTGTCCAGTACAGCGCTGTGCATTCTAAGGGTCGTGGCTTCACACCGTGTCCAGTACAGTGCTGTGCATTCTAAGGGTCGTGGCTTCACACCGTGTCCAGTACAGTGCTGTGCATTCCAAGGGTCATGGCTTCACACCGTGACCGGTACAGTGCTGTGCATACCAAAGGACGCGGCTTCACACCGTGTCCACTACAGTGCTGTGCATAACAAGGGTCGTGGCTTCAAACCGTGACCGGTACAGTGCTGTGCATACCAAAGGACGCCGCTTCACACCGTGTCCACTACAGTGCTGTGCATAACAAGGGTCGTGGCTTCATACCGTGTCCACTACAGTGCTGTGCATACCAAGGGTCGTGGCTTCATACCGTGTCCGGTACACTGCTGTGCATTCCAAGGGTCGTGGATTCACACCGTGTCCGATACAGCGCTGTGCATTCCAAGGGTCGTGGCTTCTCACCGTGTTCGATACAGCGCTGTGCATTCCAAGGGTCGTGGCTTCACACCGTGACCGGTACAGTGGTGTGCATACCAAAGGACGCGGCTTCACACCGTGTCCAGTACAGTGCTGTGCATTCCAGGGGTCGTGGCTTCACACCGTGTCCGATACAGCGCTGTGCATACCAAAGGACGCGGCTTCACGCCTGCTAATTGCTCTATAGTTGCTACCATGAACACTTGAACACTCACGAAAAATGGTTGAATATGTTGGCTACTGTTTTAATATAAAAAGTATTAACTGTTTACGAGCCAGGAAGTGGGTTCATCCTTTAAATCTCCAAGGACCAGTTCTTGGAAGTCCTGGTTCATTTACATGTGCTTCTAGTTTCTGTTCGTGCCTTATACTCTTTTAGGTTTTTATCCCAATGAATCGGTCCATTTGACCGGGGCTATGAATCACAATCCTCCATTATTTTAAAATGCACGACATTTCTGCGAACATTTCTATCTCGTTACCCATTTTGTACTGATCTGTCCTCTGGTCGGCGGAAAGCCGGCAAGTCTGAACACGCATGTCTAGCTCTGTGTAGGTCTACATTTCAAGCCATGGACAGCGAGGCGCCGCGCCGGATTGATATGGGCGCCGTGGTGAAAGCGAGGTTCGTTGCGTGTAAAGTCATCCATAAACACCCATGGTTATTCTAGGCACGGCGCACACCTAAAACTGGTCTCTGTTGAACAAGATGAACCAAATGTTTATTTCAATATAACTTATTATGTATGGACGTAGCCCCTAATATTTGGGCTTGTATTATTCTTGAACTCAATTGACTGAACGGAAGTCACTGTGGCTGTGTTTCTGATGACTATAAGTTTCTTGACGAACTCACACGCCCACCTTATATAAACTCTGTATTAAAATAATAATGCATATCACGAAACTGAATAGCTCAGTGGTAGACCGTAGTTTTCATCTCAAAGTAGGCTACATTAACTTATAGTGTAGTTAAATGGCCTGAAAAGTGGTTGAAAACGATATAGGCCTAGTTTGAGCTTTTCATGAATAGCCAATTTTTTAATTTTTTAAAGTTAAAATGTGAGGTTTTTAATCTTACAAGGATCGTGTCAATACAATATCCGGACAGTTAAACCCGTATCACACGACACTAGCTCGTACTTGAAATCCAGTGTGCTAGCTAGCACTAGCTAGCACGTCATCATCTACAGTAGCCCCATAGCTTCTTTGGTGCTGACTGACAGCTGACGGCTTTGAAAAGCTACCAGACCAAATTATTTATCCCAACGCCGAACCACAGGATCTGCAAAAAACATGTGTTTAGCAGCTGTCACTTCTGACAGTCAAAATTTAGGTATATACCTAAATATTGACTGTCAGCTGTGAGCTGTCAGTCAGCACCAAAGAAGCCATTGGGCTACTGTAGCGTCGTGTGAATCAGAAAAAGTATACTGGTTCTGCCTCTTGGTACTGGCTACCATACTAGTTGTGAGGATAGCACAGGCACTATTTTCGTACTAGTTCCAACACTAGTCCATGTAATTCAACCAATCAATGCGCGCTGAGACTATGTGTAGAAAAATGGTAGAAATGGCGCCGACATGTTCATCGGATGTGATTTTGTTGGTGGCAGAAAATTATTCTAAACATCCTTGTTTATATAATACCAAATTGCCACAATATGAGTATATATTTAATATATATTTAATTAAAAACATGTCATCTAAAAACAACAAACTGTGTTCCAGACCCAATTTTAATCTAAATAAACTTGATAGCATGCCAGCCTTGGAGTGTTTAAAAAAAAGTGTGCGTAGGCCTAAAGAAGAACATTTGTGTATCAAGGATACTGTACTTGGACACACATGGGCTTAGGGGCCTTTGACCACATCGTAAATAAATGAATATAAATTTAGGGAGATACTAAACGTTAGTGTCACCCCGAAATGTATCTTACCTTACCTCCAAATGTATTATTTTTAGCATCCCGTGACCACTATTTCATATTTCCAGCCAGTCCCATGTCTATATTCTTTTCCTACGCTCCCTCTCATAATTTTCAAAATCATTATTAATAATTAATGCCGCTGATGCTCCCAAAATTAATCTCTGACGTTCCGTAAATATTTACACTACAATCTAGTACCAAACTAGCAGAGTGTGAATACTCTAGTCCCGTTTCTATTGTACTAGCTAGTATACAGATATCTAGGCGCTAGCTAGCACACTTGATTTCTAGTACAAGCAAGTGTCGTGTGATAGTAGCTAGCCTGAGTGCCTAGTTGCGATCAAATTTTTTTCCCCGTCTCTTTCGCTTTCAACAGGATAGGAGGGCACCAATCTGGTGGGACTTGGTATCGTCTGTTTATCTTGAAATATGGTGGGACTTGGTATCGTCTGTTTATCTTGAAATATGCCGCTGATTACTCACATTTTTTCTAAGTTTAGGTTAGGTTAGGTCTTATGCTAGGTGCTAGGTTCAGTTTTAGGTTAGGTTAGGTTAGGTTAGGTTTTAAACTAGGTTTTAGGTTAGTTTTTTTTATATAAGGTTGGGTTTTAGTTTATATAAGGTAAGTTAATAGGTTAGATCTTAGGTTAAGGCTAGGTTTTAAGTTAGGCTAGGTTAGTTAGGGTCAGTTTTAAGCTAGGCTAGTTTTTAGGTAAGTTTTATGTAAGTTTAGTTTTTAGGTAAGGTTAAGCTAAGTTAGGTTAGGTTAGGTTAGGTTAATGCGCATCAAGACTCACCACCACAAATAATGAAATAGAGGTTGACAAGCCATCCACAAAATAAACCATAAATCCAGTAGTTCAGTCAACTTGTTCACAGCTGTTAATCTTGTAAGTTTTTAAATGACCACCATCAAATGTTTGTAATTATCCGCGATTCTACCCCGATTCGCTAGTAATGTGGATGTTCCAGGGGCCAAGCTAATAGTGGTTCATAATTAGCCTATTCATAAATAGACTTCGTAAGTTCTTGCAGGGGAAATCCAAGCGGCATCATGTTTACCGAGATTGATATAAGATTCATTCCTCTAACAACAATACTTTTCACAGTTTGATGTGTTTAGTTACGAGCTCTTCACGCGCGCCAGGTTGTCGATAAACTGAAGATTGTTAGATAGACAGGTCTGTCATTTCGTTCGATCACTGATTGACGATTGTGTTTGAAGAGAGGCTGGACATTATAATAGTGATTTAATAATGGAAGTAATAATAAGGGTTGGTTTGTTTAATATAACGCACTACATCCCTTTCAAGAATGGCCCATCGGCAAAGATAAGTGTATTAGTAGCGAGTAGGCCTAATCATGTAACAAGGGTGGAGGAAATAACACGAAATTCGGAAAAGATTGTGTTAATTTTTTTTAAATTTAGCACCGCGTCTTACTTCCTGTTCGGGTTATACGCTCAAGTACTAATTACGCTAATGGTTTACGAAATGGGAAGGTTAAATTTTGATAAAGTGAACCCGCATTTGCGTGGAGGGAGAGTGGAAAATCATTTAGGGGAAAAACACTTCTAGTTCACCCGACTGAGATTCGAACCTCAATCTCCCCGTAATCAGCAATCTAGAAAAGATTATTAAAGATTTCGTCATAAGGCAGACATCAGTTAGCCTACACCATATTACATGTAAGTAATAAATATATAAAATACTATCATAATTTTTGAAAACGATGGCTAGTGCAATAAAAAAAATTATAAGCGGTTTTATATTGTGTCAAAATTAGGTATAAATATAATTTCAATATTATTATATAAGTATTACTAAATTACTTTTCAGAAGTTCTAATATTAACTTAATACAATTCATTTGATAATTTATTTATATGACACGCACGATATAATATATTTTCACTGATTAAAGCGGCTGTTCTACCCTAATTTAACGTGGACTTCTATGATTAAACTGGTTTTGTTTGCAAAGAAATTTTCAACATTCAGTTTTTAGACTGACAATTCACCAAAGTTTAATATATAGCATCTCGGGAAACGAACCCATGACCCTTAACACATAAGGTAGACGTATTAATGACCGTGATGAATTATTGTCGGACAAAGTGGACAACAATATAAATTAAAGAGTTATCTATTCACTAATTTTACAAGAAAGGCAGAATATATTAAAATAGAGTGCACAACCAAAAGTGGTTTAAGATTCGGATGGACAACTCGGTTTTTGCAAATCTTTTTTCCAAGTAGTTCCATGTATTATCACCTCACCAGAGGTGCGCTGCTGTAGTTATTGCAGTCACCACACCGGCCCCTCTCACCCCCTCTATTTTACAACCCTTTCAGAGTGTCCTTACATTCCACAGGCAGCCACCCCCCCTTGGCGCCCGCCAACTAATCTTTTCAACTTTGTTGCTTGCTACTCAACAAAAGACAAGTTATCACCGTTATACTCTCCAAGGAGTGATGCCGAGTTTTGAGCTGCAATGTCTGGGTTTTATAGTATTACGTCCAAAGTCAAAGTATAATTTTTCTGAGTTACCTTAGGAAATCATTATTTACAGTAAATTGTGAAATTTTTATTTAGTTTGTTTATTACTGTAGAAATATATAAAAATATATTTTCTTCCCAATATTAAAAAAAATATAGCCATTTCTTTTTGTTTTTTTCAATGACATAGTTTTTACGGTCACTACTTATGCTAATTATTTAAATACATGGCATAAGGAGGTTAGAATTAAAATAAGTGCACCACAATTTGTTTGTACAGAAGATAGAAAAACCAAAGTGAAAACCACAGTTCGTTCTAGGTGGTGATAGCATGATAAAAAAAATTGGAGATATCTTTAAAAAAATTAATGAGTTAGAAAAAGGTGGCCAAAGTTGGCGAAGAATTGCAATTTTAAAAATTTTATTTCAATTAAATATAATTTACGTACTGTACGTCTACTTCACTTTACAATTAGGCCCTACTATAAACTTTTTTTGAACACCATATTAACAAGAACATTGTATTCTATGATCCAAAAAAAAAATCCGAATTAAATATAACTCGCAAAACCATGTTTCCATTTAAAATCATTAATTTATTATTGTAATTTGATTATAACCCATCCAAAACCAAGTCTTCTTTTTTATTACTACGTTCAGAACACAGGCTTAATCTGATTGGGTAGAGAAGAGGAAGTGGACTTTCATTTGTACGGAGTAAAGATGGGAAAATCAGAGTGATAAATCATTTGTGGAAAACAGTTAAATGTATATATATATACATTTAACGGGAAAACTATCTTCATTTCACACAGATGAGATTCGAACCTTGACCTCCATCAATGGCGGTCAAACCAACAGCAAGCAACGGCTGTGGGTAACTAAACTTTGTAAACGAATATTTACTTTGTCTTGACACCTCGGAGTGAAAATATTGTAATCGTCAAAAATTCGAAATCGAGATTTTGATCAATATTGACGTCTCATAACCCCCTGAAACAAAAAAGTTGTTTGACTGTTTGTATCTTGGTTTGGGCTAGAACCGAAACCATTTTACCATCTGGGCTAAAACTTTGTGTCTGGGGTTTACATAAGGAACTCCCCTCCCTCCCGAGGGTTTTTTAGAACTAAATATCTAACCCTAAATTTAAGGCTAGTTTATTGAAAGGCAAGAAGAGAATAAATCTATTTTCTCGAAATTCGCTCTAATGATTTTGATTAAATTTGATATCTAAACACTGTTTATCATTTTAAACAAGATAGACATTTTAATTTTCTCATGAACATGACTTCGAGGGTACTTTACATAGGGAAGATTTTCAAATTTTCATCATTTCTCCGCAACTATTTGAAACTCGTAATAACTTATCATTTTAAAGTTGTGGTACTAGACCTATTAAATGTAAAAATCTTTCATTTGCAATATATTTTTATAAAACCAATAAGTTTTGAGCTATAAACAAATATATATACTTTTTAATCAGGGGTGTAGTGGAGCGGGAACGCGGGGGAACGCCGTTCTGGCACTGCTTTTCGTGGGAAAATATTTAAAGAAATAATTTTTTTTAGTAAAAGTTTTATACTTTGCAATTCCAAGTTAACTAATTGATTTTATATCAATATTATGTTAAAACTTTTTTCATACTATTCAATACTAATCAATAAATTCTGATGAAATTTACAGTGCTATATGTGAATTCCTGTAATTTTAGGGAAAGTGCGTTAAGTAAGTTTCTGCCTTAGTAATCATTAAAAGATGCTCCAAATAGCTTGTACAAACTAAATGTTGTAAGGCATTATTTTATCTCACTATATTACACACTTGCTGACTACCTTTACATTTTTGTTGTACAACACTTTTTTTCAAACCTTCCTCCCTATACACTATGTTAGATCCCGATACCAACCACGCGAACTACTTCTTCCCGCGGAAGAAAACCCTCCGCGAGCCGGCCAGGTGCTCTCGTGGAGGTTTATAGGAACACTGGGCGTCCGGTGACGTAATATCGGCACAAGCTTCGAGAGGCACTTATGTTTGTGCAATTCCTTCGCCTATGGCGGTTGGGGGTCCCAAAACCCCACTTCAACTTTGGGGTTGCTACGACCTTGCGTTCCGGCACTGCTAAATTTACGACTACACCACTGTTTTAATACAGGTTTTTGAAAATGAATTTGATTCTTATGCTCTTTGGTTGACAAAGATATTTCTCTTTTTCTAATTTTTTTCTGTAACAGTGTTCCTTCTTCATAATGCCATAGAGTCAGGGGCGGCCCGAGGTAAATTTCGCGCCCGGGTGGTATTGCTTTTTAGCGCCTCTCTACGTAACCGGTGAATAATATAGTCCATGAGTGCAGGTAACTAACAGCTAGCAAAAGTTAGCAGATCAAATCTCATGTATCCATTTGCCAAACCATATGATCCGCAATTACCCTAATATGTTGATTTATTGTTACTTTTAGCAGTCAAAACTTTCACAAAAACAATTTTATCTTTAATTTGGTTTTTATTTTGGCAGTTCTTAAATCTTCTACTAGCCGCCAGCTACCACATTTCTCATGGTGATTGTACTCTCGAAAAATATGAAAATAATCCCCAAACCTAACGTAGTCTGGGCGTGATAGGAAAATAATTGAAGGGGAAAATCCACAAATGTTAAACATACTCTAAACGTTTCACTTCGAGATTGTACAAAAACTGTTAGGATTACAAATAAAACTATAAGAACATGTTTTGTAGACAATGTCATCCTATTTTTTTTATTAAAAGTTTAACAAAAACTTTGACATTATGAACGGTTTACGTTATAATCGCAAAAAAAAAAAAGTTTTAGGGAGTCATTATTTCAAGCTGGCAAATATAAAATAACTTTTTAAGAGTGGCACGAGATTATATTTTACTCACCACAAAATTAAACTAATGTGTAAAATTTCATGTTAGTATCAAACATTTAACGTTTGTTAAGCTCAGCAACTCCACTATCACGCCCTGTCTACGTTAGGTTTGGAGTTGTTAGGTTTGGGGACTATTCGCATATCACGCCCAGGTTACGTTAAGTTTGGAGGTTTGGGGACTATTTTCATATCACGCCCAGGTTACGTTAAGTTTGGAGGTTTGGGGACTATTTTCATATCACGCTCATATTACGTTAGGTTTGAAGTTGTTAGATTTGAGGATTATTTTCATATCCCGCCCAGGCTACTTTAGGTCATGTCTAGCTATGTTTGGCGCCCCCTCAAGCTGGCGCCCAGGGCAGCCACCCGGTTCACACGGCCCTTAAGCCACCCCTGCATAGAATAAGTAACAGTGTATATTATTTCATTTATGATTTTTGGTCAAGTGTTTCTACAACAATGTATATACCTATTATTTCATTTCACAAATCTTAGCGAGTTTTTAGTAAATGTCAATTTCAAGATAAAAGCGAGAGAAAGTCTGTTTGGTGCGCCGTACCATTTATTTTTTATTACCAAAATACATAATTGCCTTTACTTATATGCAAGTAGGTTTGTAGACCTATAATTTATAAGAAGCTTTTATTATTATTATTATTATTATTATTATTATTATTATTGGAGTTTACCGGCGTATCGACACAACTAGAGGTCATGTAACATTATTAAAACAATTTTACTCATGTTAATGTGCACGACAAGAACCATAATTTCTGAACCCCTTTTTTAACAACCTGTATATACGTGTGTGTGTGTGTGTATGTATAATTTCTCTAAAAAAAAGATGTCTCAAACTAAAATAATTTTATGAGTATTTTCAGGGGATAGAAATAATAGCTATGACACACATGCCCACCCTCCCCTAAGTAAACTCCTGGATGCGCCACTGAATCTTAATATCATCCAAATTAATTCTGCTATAAGTGGGAAAAGGTCTTGTTCGTCTATAAAACACGAATAAAGCTATTTAGAGAAATCCTTTTCACCTCTCTCTTCTTACAAAACCAACGTTATACAAATAGGTTTTATCTAATCAAGGACACACTGTTTATGCAAATTATTTATAAGGTAAATATAATCAAGTTTACTCTGTAAAAAAACTTTTAAAATAGATCATACAAATACATCACAGAAAACATTTTCAATAGCTCAGGCTTAGAGGTGGCAGACAATTAGTGTAAAGTCAAGGGTTTTACCTGAACAGTTTAAAATGTGAAAGCTAAGGGGGGGTAGCGGGGTTTACAGAAAAAAAGAAAGATGGAAAGTTAGTGAATGCCAAAAAGGTGATGGGGAGGAGAGGGAGAGGTGCTTCCGAAGACAGAGCAATCTACCAGGAAGCTACTGAACTTTTTTAACAGTTTAGACATGATTTAATTTGAAAATATCAAATTTTGTTAAAATTATTGTATTATAAATATTCGTCGTGTATGATAGAACATTATCTTATTCTCTATAATAATATGATAACTTCAAAACTATATTATTGTATTTCATGTTTTATTTAATTTTAATTCAATTAAAATTACGTCTTAATGTAAAAAAGTAAATATTAACTTGTAACTTTTTTTTTATTAATATAGTTCATTTTAAATCTACAAGTTTAATATAATTTAAAAAACGCATGATGTCACTGTGCATAAAGGGGGATTTTCAAAACTTTCTAAACCTATATAAATAGCTACTTCTCATTGTAGTAGAAGATTTTAATTTGTTAGGCGAGCCAAACCAAACTCACTCTAAAAAAAATCAATGCGAAGGATTTAAGATTTGTTTGGCAGGTTTAAGTATCTCTTAAACAGCTAAAAGTTGGGTATTTATCAATTTCCAAAATAAATAAGCGGGAAAGGGGGGTGGGTGGAGGTTTAAAGAGAAAGGGGGCCTAAAATCTCTATACATAAAGAAAAATCTCTTCTCGGTATGTTATAAAGTGAAGTATTTTCATAAATGTAGAACTACAATCTCATATAACCAGAAGCGTTTGGAAATATTAAATATGATCATTGGGGATTCGGGAAATATTGGAAGATAGAAATTTCCAAAGCTAAGAGAAAGAGAGGGCGATAGAAAATGGAAAATTGGCGAGTAGGTTAAAGGGTCCTCCCCGATTACCATACAGTTTGGATAATTTTGAATTAAAAAATGGAGAGCTGGAAAATGGCGAGTTTTAAAATATCCTAAGATAATTGAAAAATAGCTTCTCGGTGTGGGGTAAAATTGAAATTTGGTATAGGTAGATAATAATATTTAGCACCGCGTCTTACTACCCGTTCGGGTTATACGCTTAAGTACTAATTACGCTAATGGATGAGGAATTGGGAAGGTTGAATTTAGAGGAAGTGAACCCGCATTTGCGTGGAGGGAGAGTGGAAAACCATTTGGGAAAAACCACCTCCAGTTCACCTCGATCTCCCCGTCCTTGGCGGTCGAGCTCAACACGACTAGCGCGTTAGCCAACTACGCCACCGAGGCGGGTTATAGGTAGATGAAAACATAAACAAATAAATGATACGGAACTCCGCACAGACTTTCTCAATCCATTATTAAAAAATGTAGATATTAACTCAAAACTCGTAATATATATTAAACGAAATAGTAATATACACTAGCAAACCCAAGCTATTTTTGACATCTTATTAGAGGTTGCACATCTTATGGTTATCGCATTGCTTTTAAATTCCTCATTTATATTATTATTTAGCACCGCGTCTTACTACCCGTTCGGGTTATACGCTCCTCATTTATAAAGTTAGACCAATAAAAAAAGTTAATACTGACTATTGAGTCTAAAATGATATAGATAGATCATTACTGTACAAACATTTTTCCCTAAGAGGTTAAAGGAAAGAGAACATAAACCTTTTGAGAAACTTACTAATATTTACTTACTCTATGGAATTAGAGAATGATTGAGTTAAAACTTAAGTAGTATCTCATCACAACTAAAGCTTATAAAATTGTATTAATATATTTGCCAATATCTCAGAAACTATTAGTTTTATAAAAATATATTTCAAATAAAAGTTTTTTTATTTAAATAGCACTGTAGTAGTAGTAGTAGTAGTAGTAGTAGTAGTAGTAGTAGTAGTAGTAGTAGTAGTAGTAGTAGAGAGTAGGAGTAGTAGTATTTTGTTGTTTGTCCACAGGGTGGATAGAGGGTGGTGTGGGAGTACCACTATGTAACCCTGGTATTATTTGTTTGTCCACAGGGCGGAGAAAGGGTGGTGTGGGAGTACCACTATGTGACCTTGACGAGGGTTCCTGGGTACGGGTTTGGGATAGCTGTCAGTGGAGGTAGAGACAACCCGCACTTCACCAACGGCGACCCCGCTATCGCTATCTCAGACGTTCTCAAGGCCGGACCAGCCGAGGGCAAGCTCCAGTGAGTGATCAACATTGGCGTCCAGTCTTCTAGATCTAGAAAATAGAAATATATTCCTTATAGTTTTCTAGATATCTTTAATATAGATCACTGGTATTTATTCTTCTAGCTCCATATCAGGGGCTCCCAAACCTTTTGGGTGGAGGGCCACATTAGGATCTATTGAAAGTTCAAGGTGGGCTGGATCTAAAAATAGATATACACAAGGTATTCAATATTTATATTTATATTCAGCCTATAAATATGTAAAAGTTATTATCGTTAAGAAATAATGGAACACATTATGTAGTATGTATGTAGGTATTTTGTGTACTGCATACAGGAGCAATATCATTTCGGTAATATTTATTGAAATTATTTATTTTCATTGTTTTTATTTATATTTTGTATTTTGGAGACTCTGCCATGGGTATCTATTTTCCCATGCTGGTCCCAAGCCCGGATAAACAAGGAGGGTATATCCATGACAGGCCTAGCTAACCAGCCTAACTAAATAAAATGCTCGAGAAACTCAAGGAACAGCCTTGGAAAACGGACAGTCCTACAGTCGATGATCCCGGAACGAATAAAGAAATGTGAATAAAGACTCTTAAAATTAGATGTGGTACACTAAATGATATCTTGGATCTGTTGGAAGAGAGAAGTTTTGATGTGATTGTATCTTGCAAAGACAAAGCAGTGGGGAAATGAGCGCGGTAGGCTATACCTAGAAGGCCTACTCTGTGGTAGTGGGGGGACGGAGAAAGCATGGAGTTGCAATGATTGTTGGAACCAAGGAGGTCTCCATTCAAGATGTGCATATGATAAGTGAAAGGAAACTGAAGGCGATCTTGAAAATTAAAGGATTTAAATATCATATTTCCCAGGTATATGCACCAAACAGGGGCATGATAAGGAAAAACGAAGCTTCTATGAAACCTTAGATGAAAGTTTCTTTGCACCTGAGGGCGACACTCCTATGTTGGGAGATCTAAATGGAAGAGTAGGACGAAGTAGAGAAGGAGGTAAGCGACTAATAGGGCCTCACGACAAAGAAGTAAAAAAACCCAGAAGAGGAAAGATTGATTAATTTTTGTGTCAGAAACAATTTGAAAATAATGAAACGTGTCTTTGAGCTTTGAGAGACACATAGATTTACCAGGTATGGATGGATTCAGATAACAGGAAGCTTCGTCCAGAAATCTATAATATATTATTTTATATGCTTGGACACGAGGGTTGGGAATGATATAAATTTGATACCAGGCATACATTTTATTCAGATCATAGACAGGTAGTAGGATATGTGACTTTGAAAAAAGAGACAAGATGCAAAAAAACAGGGAAGAAAGGTAATTAAGGTTGAAAATATGAAATATGACGTTGTAAAAGAAAGATACGTAAATCGGATTCAAGATAGAATGAAGGGAGCCGATGAGAGGGAAGAAAACCAACCCCACATAAAGGAGAAAGCGGATTAAACACGGGAAACAAGATGGGATGGAGGAAGCAAGATGAGGCATAGCCCGTGGTTGAGCGAAGAAGTTAAGGAAGCTGTGAGAAATAAGACCAGACAAATGAGAAAATGACTGGAGACTCGTATGTAATATATAATAGCTAGGAGAAATGCTGCACAACTCATAAGAAGAAAAGTTGAAAGAGAACTGGGAGAAAATTTTAAGACTGACGCTAACAAAAATAAGCTCTTCTATAGCATGCCAAAATCATATAGAAAGTGAACAAATAAGCAACTAAACATCAAAGATATAGAGAGGGAAATGTGATCACCACACCAGCAGAAATCAATGCTGTGTGGTCAGAATACTTTAGGGAGTTGTTGAATACAGAGGGGAAGGAACACATAAGAGAAGTAGGAGAGGGGACTGATTTAATTGGAGATGATATTACAGGTTCGGAAATGGAGGTGGCGTTGAAATGCATGAAAAATGAGAAGGCAGTGGGATCAGATCGAATCCAAATTGAACTCGTTAAGGAAGGAGGTGAAGCACTGAAGGTAAAGTTGTTAAGAATACTCTACAGGGCATGGGGAAAAGGTAAAATAACGGAGGAATGGAGGAAGACCCTTGTGATCCCTACATAAAAAGAACAAAGGATACTCGGGGAAAATGTGAGAATTATTGTGGTATATCGCTAATTAACTACGCAGCTAAATTGAGAGAATCTGGGAGAGGCGAGCTTGAGAACTCATTGAGCCAAGACTAAAGGACGCTATTGCAAACTGGTATTTTAGCAAGGAGGGCTTGGAGTCGGTACTAGGTGAGTGAAACTCATGTTTTGAAGAGGCTGGAATGAGGATGAACATAGAAAAGACAGAGATGATGCATGTGGAAAGGAGGTAGAAGGAGATGAATGCTCGGAATAATGGAACACGATTTAAAAAGGTGGAAAAAGGTAAAAATCTCGGGTGTGGGGTGTCAGCTAATGATGGAAATGGGGATGACATAAATGAGAGATTGATAAAATTTTGCCAAAATGTAGGGGCCCTATACCTTTTGTTAAAATACAAATATGTTGCTGAAAAGACAAAGGAAGGAATCATGAATATAAATTTGACACCCACCATAATGTATGAAGCAGAATGCTTGGCTTTGACAACACAGGACAGTGAGCATAATACCGTCGAAAGAGATGAAACCTCTACAAGTCATTGTAGGAAAGACGGGGAGAGATAGAGCTAGAAATGAAAATATCTGAGTAGGAGTGATACCGGTATTGAAGAAGATAGAGGCTGCCCAGCTGAGATGTTTAGGACATGTTGAGAGGATGGCTAAGAGAAAGTGTTGCTGTGCAGTATCGTAGATGGGAGTTGCAGGGAAGATACCAAGAAGAAGACCGAGAAAGAGGTGGAGAGATAGCGTTGAGGAAGTCTTCAAGAAGGAAGGGATGCCAAACATTCGGCAGTTGAGAGAGGTGGAAGCATTGACTGACAGACTGAATTGGAAGAGGATGCTGGTTCCTCTGACAAGTGCAAACCTAACTGGAGGTTGAAGAAATTTTTTTGAGGACCCATGTTCTAGATACTAGAGATTGTCTCTTGTCTAATTATAGCTAATCTTAGGTAAACCTTTTACTTATTTTAAATCAAATGAATGATAGTGTGTACCTGGCCAGAATGTTCTGTAAAAATGTAAGGGTAGGTGGTGAAATCGGCAGATGGGTGAAGGCATGGATGTACAGTAGCTCCACGACTTCTTTGGTGCTGACTCTCAGCTCACTGCTGACTTCTGACACTCAATATTTAGGTATATACCTAAATTTTGACTGTCAGAAGTTACAGCTATTAAACACATGTTTTTGAAGATCACATGGTTCAGCGTAGGGGTACATAATTTTGTCTGGTAACTTTTCAAATCCGTCAGCTTTCAGCTGTGAACTGTCAGTCAGCACCAAAGAAGTCATGGAGCTACTGTATATAGCAGGGATCCTACGCGTAATGGAAAACCTGGAATTTTAAAATATTTCTTCCAGGCCTGGAAATGTTATGGAATTTTTAAGGTCCTGGAAATTCCTTTGTTCCCCCCCTTTTTTTAAACTGGTCAGTAAATGTAGAAGAAACAAGAGGAAACAAGAATATGTCAGTAGATGAAATTTTCAAGATATCTGAGGAAATTCATAAGGTGTCTGAATCCCTTTAAATTTTCTAGTTTGTATCGTCATTTTTATATTAAAAAAATTGTTTTATAATTGATATAAGATAAAATATCATGCATAATATGAACAGTGAGAGTTGGGGTATTTAACGTGCACTTTCTAAACCGACTGATTATATCTGCACAAGGCTTATAAACTAACTTATATCTAGAACATACACTCAACCCCTTCTCTGTAGAGGTAGATCACCAGGGACCTTTATTTGATCCTCACTCAAATATGCCAAAGCCCAAGCACCTGAACCTAGCAGTTTAACTATCAATAAAATAAAATATTCAATTATACACATTAATGGGGGATTAAGGATATGCTAGATGTAAATGCATAGCAGCTGAATAGAAGTTGACATTAGCCTAGAGGCCGTTTTATTATCATGACTCAAAGTTAACAATATAATAGGATTGATAGCGGAAAATGCGCCATAGCTACAATATACTACGGGTAGCGAATAAAGGTACTTATGTACAAGAAATAAATAAAACTTTCAGATTATATAACGCATAAACAAATCTAAAGATCATTCACAATAATATAACTCAACCAATTCATATACGTGCCAAAGTTAAAATATAGCGAACAATTATCAAAAGGAAATTAAAGTTGGGCTACACCCAGTCGCCCAAACAACATAGCTGAACCATTCAAAGGATATCTATACTTATCAGATATTAAATATATTAGAATGCTTATTGTCATCACCTCTTAACTTATTCATATCATCTAGTGGGTTTATGCGCATAACCATACACCTGACTACACTAGTTACAAGCGAAGCTATCAGCCTCGACCAAAAACCCGTGAAGCGGGGCAACCTACACATTAGAAAGGCTTAATAACTTTCTTACTAATTAACTGAGTCCATCATACTGGATGAAAAACATCTATTTAATCTCTACTTGCGTACTCTTTACTGCGAGGTATCAGTTTAGTTGAACTTGAACGGAGTGTAGATATACTCGGAGAATCCACGTGCGGCGTTGATTTCCAGGTTAAACGGGGTAAGTGTGAATGCACCTCTAGGTGGCGGAGGCTATGTGGCGATGAATTTTGTAGCCACGGTACAAATCCTTTGCCCCTAGAAGAGTCAGCACCCGTTGATCCCCAACAGTTTGGTGGTCCAAGCTTTTGATACTGTGATCCAAGAGACGTCTTTCTTGGTCACCGTACCAGCGGCTGGTCACCACCGTGTTCAGCGTGTCTGGAACGTACTTCAAGTCCTGTGTCCCCTACCACCCCAAGCGGCTTAGCAGCTACCTCCAGAGACGTTCCCGAGCCTTCTTCTTCTTCTTTTTCTCAGCGACACCAACGGAATGAAGGAGGGAAGAAGGAATCCACTGAGCAAATAAACATAAAGCCAGTACCCTGCGAACATAAAATAAGACAAACACCCCCATTCCCCCCCTTAACCATTAAGCTCGGTATTTACATGGCTAACTACATCACATAATATTCAGAAGAACCACACTCTGACAGAACAGTTATCAAGTAGTCATTTTTCAAATATTATTTACCTCTTACATAATTACTTTAAATCAATTTTATAGGATTCCATCACTTATGGAACCATCCTTGATCAATTAAAGTTATGGTTAAAAGTTATATACTCATAGTGGCTGCTCTTATTATTTTTAAGCTAAGAAGTATTACCTAGGAATTAAATGGTAACTTCAGCCAAGGATTCAAACATAAATTTATTTGCTTTTACAATTTAATCCTCATGATAAATATACGTAAATAGTATTAAGCCCAATTCCTTTTTTTTTTGACAAGACAAATCGGTAGAGATACAACTCCATAAATCAAAATCCGATCACATCCAGACTTTCACTCAAAAAAATAGAAGACTTATAGACTATAACTTACGTTTTAACAGGACGGACCAACACATACTCATCCCTGGGTCGGAGATGAGGACTCTTTGATGCCAGTGGGTTTCACTTGAGATACCTGGGCTCTTCTAGTTATCGCTGGATCGCCAATATCACTTAAGGTCATTCGACCATCTAAATTTTATTGCATTATTTTACTAAGTGTATAAATATAAGTTATAAATATTGGTTCAATGATTTCAAATGATTACAGTTCTCGAGTTATAATTAGTCAAACTTACTATTTTATCCATTTTACGTACTAATTTTAAGGTAAAGTAGTTAATGTATGGGGATTAAATTTATTCTAGCTAGACATTCATATGAAGTGTATGCAATGAAGTACTTACAATATTTTAAATAAAATCAGTTTTTAGTTTATAAGCTAGTTAATAGTTGTAAAATTACATAATTTTTGATCTTATATAAGTACTTTTTGTTTTATACCCCGATACTTTGTTTTTATATCATTTTGTAGTACATAGTGTCGCTATTTCAAATTTGTTTGGTTTATTAGTCCAACT
>CABFWB010000760.1:136861-155047 GCA_902151455.1 Timema bartmani
GGGGGGCACAAGAAAAGGGACCCGACATGACCGGAATCTTATCCATGATCACAATGTCATAGGGTAGTACGTCACATTTTTCCCAAACGGGTGTTATGACATCAGAGTACTTATTTATCAAACGGTCGATACGATCCTCATCCACCCTATAAAATTGCACCACATAGGCTTAGAACTCAGGTGCAATAGCACCTTAACTTTAGGATCGAACCCAAAACTTAAATGCCCCGTCCCTAAATCTAGCATACCTCTAGTGGCCCATAAAAAGTCGATTCCCAAAATAATATCGCACACTAGCTTATCTATCACATACAATTTTCTTTTCCATGACAAACGATCAATCTTAAGAGAAGGGCAAACTAACCCATCAACAATTATTTTACTCCCATTACCTAAAATAAAAGTGCAGGGAGCACATTTTTTTATTTCAACGTCACTTCTATGCTTACCACTTAGGATTTTGCCCAGAATCCCGGTATCAATAAAAGACGCTTTGGCACCAGTGTCTATCAAAGCGACGCCATGATTTGACCCTATACAAAATTCAACCATAGGAACGGGACTACTTAGCGGTTTTCTGGAACGCTGCTTGACCGGACCATTCCCCCGGCTACGCGTCACAAGTTTTCCGCCTGATATTGATATTGGAGATGTCCTAATTTATTGCAACGAAAACATCTAACACGAGATAAAGTCACGTCTACTATTACCTCCTTGTCGCTCTCTGGAATTATTATCATAGGTTCTATTATTCACGGGGGATGCCCAAGCAGACATAAGATGGCCACTGTTTTTTTTTTGAAAGCGTGTCTAAAGGGGCAAACGAACTGGAGGGTTTAGAGATAGTTATAGGGGGTTTATCAAAATATTCCCTCTCAGCTATAAGTGAACACTCAATTTTCGAAGCCAAGGAATACAACTCCGCAAAGGAAGATGGCAGATGCGAGAACACAAAATGCCTTCTAGTAAGAGGCGATATATTTTCAAGTATGATTTCTACGATCTTAGGTTCACTAAGCTTTAAGTCGAGGATGCTCGCTGCTTCAGACACAGAGAGGATAAACATTCTGAAGGACTCATGAGGGAATTGAAAGCGATACACAAACTCAGAGCAAAGACGCTCCCTTTCTCTTCTGGAAACTAGGGAAGCAAGTATTCTATCCTTCACGGTGACCCAAGGAATTCCTTGACAAATCCCTTCAGAGATAAGGTGAGTCAAAAACCAAGTGGTTTTCCCAAGACATAGCACTAATATTTCAGAATCCTCGACAAGATGTAACTTATGAACTTTGTTTACCTCCAACAAAAAGGCGAACAACGCAGAACTATTTTGCCCGTCACAGACGGGAATGCGATTCAACCAATCGCTGACAACTTTGGATCGAGCTCTATTGTAATGAGAACTATCGGATGGAACAATAATATTGTGAGAAGGCGGGTCCTGAGGGGACGGAATGTTACCTACCGGATCTAATGGGGCACGCCCAACAACATCTGCCATAGCGACATCTACACTTCTATCGACTGCCTGACGGGACGCAACGCTATCACTAATATAAGGATGCAATGGATTTTTCTCACCCAACTCTCGAGACAGCATGGCCCTCAATACACGAACAGTGTATTCAGGGTCAATAGATATCCCACGGCCCATGAGCTCCGCAATCAACGCCTCTCTGTTCAGCTTATACACTTGTGATTTACCGACAAGTACTTCAGCCTCGCCCAGCGGTGTGGGATCCATGGCGTAGAGCGGGACTTGTAACAAACAAAACATCAATTTGAGAATTATGACCAAAAAAGATGAAACCCTGTGAAGCAGAGTGGCTCAGCTCAACCCCTTCTCTATAGACAATCTCCCACAATCGCCCAACGTTAAAAAAAAAATAATTCCAGAGCCCCCACCTAAGAACAAAAAATAATGTAATTGAAACTAAATAATATAAATTTTTTAGAGAAATATTGGAATAAGGAGATAAAAATTTTACCAAAAAACCAAAGGGGGGAAAAATTGAAAAAAAAAAGTAAAAAAGTAGCACCACTGTTCACTGAGTTTTTTCACTAGAAGTGGTTTATTTTAATTGTTACGTAGCCAGAAACTATGCACCAGTTTTTGTACTCGTTTACTTAATTAGGGGTTTTCGCCTGCCTTTACAAATTTTTCTAGCTTACCGGGAAATGTTTTTTTATTGTAATTTAGACAATTCTATGCAATACAAATTATTGTAACATACAAATAATCTTATCTAGGGGGTGTTCAGGTATTATACGTAAGAACCTTTGGAGGGTGGGGGGGATTCTAGCTTAACTTATTTTTGCTGACAAGGGGGAAGGAGGGGTCAAACCAATGCTTACGTAAGACAGAGAGACAGATAAGAATTTAGTTACCAGTTTAATACAGTAAACTTAAATTCATTGTGCAACAATGTTTATTCTGAATTATTTCACACCATTATTTACACCTCTATGTTAATAACTACCATAAATTTATAAATTGCATAAGCAATAATGTTTTTTTTTCCTGGGGACAGATAACAAAATAAGTCGACAAATATTATGTAAGCAAGAGAGGAGGGTCGAGTGCTATCTGTTGTTTTCTTACAATGGGGGCAGGGTGTCAAAAATTGTCAAAAAATATACTTACGTAATACCTGAACACCCCCTAATCTGTATCAGTAAATTCAAATAAATGAGTGTACTGTTTATAAATTTTAAAATAAGTATTATTATAAGTACAATATAATATGTATTATTCTAAGGTTCTGAAATTGGATAGGAATGTTGGAAAGTCTAGGCAGGAAGGCTTTGGTTACGTTACCAATCTCATAGTGTCCTGACCTGGTAACAAAATCTAAATAATGTTTTTGTTAGTTTTTCTTTTCCATTAATAAATAGGCTTACTTTTTATTTTGATATCCAAACCGACGTGCTAGAGCAGTCGCTCTTCTTACAGACCGTTGCTTACTGGATAAACAAATTTTACTCTTTGGGTTTTTATGTTTCACCATTTTAACTAACAGTACACTAAGCACTATCACTTTTGAAGCCAATGCACACACAAAAAAAGGGGGGTGGAAAGAAAATGAGCCACTCACCCTGCAAGGTAACTCGGCTGCCTTCTTTAATGACACGTCCCCTCTTTCGATGCAAAGTAGAGAGCCTCACTCCACTACTAGCCCCTGGACAGCATTGTCTTCCATTTCTATTTTCCATTTTTCTCGTTTACTATTCTAGATAGATATATGATTCCACGGACTTTTTTAATCTATATTATAGCAGGAATGTGCGCTTTCCGCGAATAAATAAAATAGCCTAAGCTGTATACATTTTTTTAATGTTTACAAAAAAAAACTACTTTCAGATCCAAAAAATAATTTTAAAATGACGTAGGACTATTTTTAGAATTATTTCAGAATTTATGGTTTTCGTTTCAATGTTCTATCTTTGAAACTCGCTGAATAGAAAGGAAAAACCTTAACATGGGAAATCCTATCTTGGTTTGCTGTGACGTCACAGGTAGGCCACGTCGTTAAGTGTGGCGCTACTATAGACCTACTTACAAAACAGTTGTATGAAAAGGTGTATTCTGATTTCCATGATTAACTATACAATTTAAAATGTTTACAACACTACTAATTATTTGTAATGTAGTTGACTGTGTGCTTCTGTCTTGGTCTGTTTCACTCTATAATTATCCTATAAAGGTTTTTTTTTAAACTATTAAATCTAGCAAGCATTTTCAATGCACATGCATGCTCATTCTCTGGAGGTTCACAATACACTTATTAGCTGGTTGCAACGCTTGCTTAGTTTGTAACAACTTGCAAGAACCTGCTTAATGCAAGTCTATGCCCGTCAGATCATGATCCTTCTTACGGCCTTGCTGTTTACCCGAAAAACTCAGAACTGTCACCAAGCGCATTGGAAGACATAAGCTTTCTAACATACGAATGTTGAAAATTCAAAGGCATGTATTGAAGTATGAACTAGTTTCTTAAAAGAAAAGAATAAGAGCTTATTTTATATAATATTCGGGGTAGTGACGTGCAATACAAGGATCCTACCTATTTAGTTCTGCTTGGCTTCTCCTAATCATTTCTGATCCCGCCGCCAAGTGGTGTACCCCGGGATCTGAGTAACCTGGTGGAGGCGGGAACCAGGTCATGTGCACACGAGAGACAGGAGACTAGTTAGGGTCAAAACCAATAAGTTTAGAACAGGGTCTGGCCAGTTTGCTGGGAGTGTAAGGAATAATTATGATGAGCTAAGCTATCATCAGCACCCATAGCCTCAGTTAGGGAAGGTTACCACCAATAGAAAGTCTAGTTGAGGACCTATAGGTGGCAGCCCAGCTACTCAAGTGTATGTCACGTCTGGGTTAATAAGCCGGTGGCCGAAACAAACCAAAGTACTCGAGAAAATAAAGTAAAATGCTGTATTGGAAAAAGTTGTTGATGCACATAAGCTACGAATAGGGACTCTGAACATTGCTACACTGACTGTAAGAGTGTAGGAGATTGTGGATATGATGTATGAGGGGAGAGTGGATGTCCTGGGCCTGAGCGAGACTATGTGGAGAGGGAACGGCATGAGGAAATTAAGGAAAGACTACATTTTGCACTGGATGGGAAACGATGAAGAGAGGAGAAACGGATTAGGCTTTGCAGTGAGAGAAAGAAGGGCTGCAGGTAGAGGTGGTAGGAACGAATGACAGGATAATAAAGATGACAATAGCTGATAGAGAAAAAGGTGAAGGTGATAAAAATTTATTCCCCAAAAGTGGGGTGCCGAGCAGAAGAAAAGGACAAGTTTGAGTAAGATCTAGAAAGGCAAATGGGATACGAGTGGCAAGTAGTAATGGCTGATCTTAATGCAAAAGTAGGAATAGAAAGAGGAGGGTTTGAGGAGGGTAAGGAAATGAAGGATGGGGGGATAAAAAACAAGGAAGGTTGAAGGCTGTTGGAATTATGTGCAAAAATAAAATAAAAGTGGCAAACAACTGGTATAGGAAGGAAAGAGAGAGCCATAAAATTACTAGATACACTTGGGTTCGAGAGCAAACGTTGGTGATAGACTACTTTATCATGGATGAAGAAATGAAAAGGCAGACCTTAAACATCAAGGTAATATCAAGTGTGTCCTTATATAGTGGCCACAGATTGTTTGTGGCAGATATAAAGGGATGGTAAAGTAGCAGTAAGGTAGTAAGACAAGAAAGAAGAGTAAGTGCTTGAAGGCTGAAAAATTATGAGGAAAGAGAGCTATACCTAAGAAAGGCAAGAAGCTTAATGCCTGAGAACTAGCTGCGAAGCGTAGAGGTGGAATAGCAAAGGTTTAATAACAGTTTGGTTGGAGCTGCAGGGGAGGTATGTGGGAGGAGGAAACGCAGGGATATTATAGGGAGAAGAAGAAAAGATTGACGCGAGTGATACAGGACGTCATGAAGGATTGGATGCCAAAATGGATAGAAATGCTAGAACGGAACCGGAAAGGAAGTAACAAGGTGTTATAGAGTAAGATGAGAAACATGCGGAGAGAGAAAAGACAAAAAGTTAGAATGATGAATAAAGAAGGAAGAACATTGAAGACAGAAGAGAAAGAAAAGGAACTACAGATGAGATATTTTGAGAAGATGTTCAACCCAGAATAGGAAAGGTATGAGAGTTAAACAGAGGAGCAGAAAAGGAGGAAAGAGGTCCTACATGGAAAGAGGTGGAGGATGCATTAAAGAGGGTGAAACAAGGAAAAGCACCGGGTGTGGACAAATTGACTGGAAATGATATGATGTACAGGTGAAGTAGGTATACAATATTTATACAAGGTGCTGAGATTGATTTGGAAGGAGAGAACTATACCGGAAACCTGGAAGAAAGGAGTTATAATACCTATTTTCAAGAAAGTAGATAAGAACAAATTATAGGGGGATAACTCTGATGTGCCACTGTACAAAAATATATGAGAAGATTCTGGAAAAGAGAAAAATAAAATGAAAGGAAAGTGAAGAGAGAAATAGGATGGATTTAGGGTACAGAAGTCTACAATATACTTGATCTTTGCCATACAACAGCTGATGGAAAGAAGGTATGGATTTGGGAAATTCTTGGTAATGATATTCATGGATTTGGAGAAGAAATAGCGTGGATAGAAATAAAGTTTGGAAAAAACAATGGAGGAGTAAGAAGTGGACGTAGTAGTGGTAATGAGAGTGAAAAGCATGAAATAGGAGTTGTGTTAAGATGGAGAGTGGAAGGATGAGTGGTTCCAAATAAAACATTGAGTGAAGCAGGGGGAGTGCCCTCTAACAACTACTATTTTTAATGGTAATGTAAATGGTTGTGAACAAAGTGGCAATAAAACTCGGGGAGGAAAGAATGAAAGTCATGACGTTTGCCAATGACTTGGTGGTATGGGGAATAAGGAAGGGGACGTACAGGAACACCTTCAGGAATGGAATGAGGAAGTGAAAGAGTGTGTAGTGAAATTTAGCATGGCAAAATGTGAATTGATGGTAATGACAAGGCTGGAGCAGAGCTGAGAAAAGTATTTATTTGTCGTAAAATATCTTAAAAGCGTGATTAAGATGAAAGGTGGATGTAGAGAGGATTTAATGAGAAGAGGACAGGTGGAGGAGTTGCTCTATTGGTGTGTAAGAGACATACTATAGAGAAGACAAGTACCATTGAAGTGTAAGGAAGTGTTGTACAAGGCATACTTTGTAGATATTGTCACATTTGGAGCAGAAACATGAAAATTGAATGTAAGAGAGAAAAGGAAAATGGAGATCATTAGAATGAAGTTTGTGAGAAGCATTTAAGCTGTAACATGGGGAAACAAGATTAGAAATTATGTTAATCCGGAAAAGAGTGGGTGTACATGAGACAGTAGAGGAACCAATACTGAGATGGTACTGGCATGTAAATGGAGCAAGAGAGGATGCCAAAGAAAAGGTTGGAAATGAAGTGTGTAGGGTAAAAATCTTAAGGGAGGTCAATTAAAAGACAGGGGGAGCAGATAACATAATGTGTTTAAGTGAGAGGAGAAGAGTGGAAGCAATTAAAGTAGGAAAATGTAGGCATTTTACTAAACTGATCCTGAGTAATAGTACATCGAACATAGTTTTAGAAACAATTTTTTTAAGAAAAGTTGCTCTATGATAAAGAGAAGAAACACATATAGTCTAACTTTTTCAAAAATAATATGATTAAATTCATCTATTTTAAATTAATTTACCATTATAAAATTAATAGATTATAAAATAATAGAATGAGCTCTTTTTTAAAAACCTATTATACATTTTCACGTCGTAATTTTTAGATATATTTGACAGTCTGTAACATGAACATAAGTATGAATCCCAAAATGAAACTTACTGGTTTTACTAGGTACTAGTAGGAGTAACATGGCCAAAATTTTAATTTTTTTGCATGTCTCCTTTTTATATATTTAACCTTGAAATTGACAAATTTTAGAAATTTTTCAATTTTAGGTCTGGACGGGCTTAAGATCTAGGATTTCTTTCCTCGTTGCTGGGTATCTTTCAATCATAATTATTGTAAAAAAAAAATTCACATCGTGTGGCTTCAACCATTTTGAATTTACACACAATTTTCATCACTGCAGCATGCAAAAATGAGCGTTTGCAAAGGTTTTGAAAAATGATTGACTATATATATATATATATAGTGTGTATTTCTAATATATATTAGTAATTTTTTTTTAATTAACGTCAAAAAATGAAAGCATGTTATTTTATTAGAGCCACAATAGTTAATATTTAGTGCAGATAACTAAATGGATCAAAACCTTTAAAATTTAATCGGTAAATCAGTGGAAACTAAGTCAAAGGTTCAGTGTTTTGATCAGTGTATTGGGTGCATTTTTCAAATATTTATTAATTTGAATACTAAGCAATTTCAACAGGAATTATTATGAATTCGTGTTTCAGAGTTAATGACCGCATATTCAGCGCCAACAATATCTCTCTGGAGAATGTGGAATACGC
This sequence comes from Timema bartmani, assembly GCA_902151455.1. Lineage (NCBI taxonomy): Eukaryota > Metazoa > Arthropoda > Insecta > Phasmatodea > Timematidae > Timema > Timema bartmani. Next base: position 144,864 of record CABFWB010000760.1, read on the forward strand.
GACAGCAGTCCAGGTCCTTCGAGACAGTGGCAATACGGTCACTCTGGTGGTCAGGAGGAGAGTTGTGCTACCGGTGTACCCCGAGCCACAGACACTGAAGCTCTCTCTCGTACGGAGCAAGAAGAAAGATGGTTAGTTTTCAATATTCACACTCTTGACAAGGTTAAGAATGTGTTGCTCTTTTTCTCTGGTCAATAACCACACAAGTTCTGATTCCGATTCTGTTCCTAGAAAATAATTAAAGTTTCTGTTATTTTCGGTTCTTAATTAGTTTGACTTGAAAGAAAGAAGAACATTCTGGGATCTGCTAAGGAGACAAAGGATAGGGCAGTGCAGTCTAAGTTACTTACAAAAGGAATGGACCGTTGGGAGACAGAACACATAATTATAATAATAATATATCTGTAAATACAATTAATCATCATCGTTCGATGTTTCCGCCTTTGCAAGTCGTCTGGCATATCCTCTTCCATTCCTGTCGATCTTTCCATACTTCTTCCTCAGCCACGTGTCTCCAGTCCACTCTTTTAGCTTCCATGTCCTTCTGCGCTTGGTCCATCCATCTTTTTCGTGGTCTTCCAATAGGTCTTCTATCCTTCTCTTTGTTCTGTAAGGCTTTCTTAGGCATTCTCCCCTTCTCCATTCTCATCACATGACCTAACCACACAGTAACCTTTTTCTCTTCAGTATCTCTTTTATAATGATATCACTTTTAAAGTATCCCTAATTATTTATTTCCTTCTCCTGTCTCATCTTGTTACATTCTCAATGCCTCTCAGGAACCTCATCTCTGCCTCCCGCAATCTACTTAAATTTTTCTTAGTCCATGTCCAGGTTTCAGAGCCATATTGTGTCAACATTGGATGTTAATATGCCTTATATAACAAAGTTTTGGCCTCTTCCTATATTCCATTGCCAGATTAAATCCTTAATTACATGGTAGAATTGTCCACTCTTCCATATCCTTTGTCCTATTTCCTCCTGGATCTTACTGTTTGCAGTAATCTTACTTCCTATTTAGCAGAAATCTTCCACTTTTTCGAGTTCCTTTCCATTGATTGTTACTTTCTTTGCTGGGTTTTTGTTTCCAGCCACCTTCATCATCTGGCTCCTTTCCACATTCACGTCCAATCCATAGAAATCCCAAGAAATGGAAAGAGGAATAGTCATGACAGCGAAAAGCATGTAATATGTAAATAGGAGTTGTGTTAAGACAAAGAGTGTAAGGACGGAGTGGTTCCAAATAAAAAATGGAGTGAAGCAAGGGACTGCTCTTTCACCATTACTATGGTAATGGAAATGGTAATGACAAAAGTGGCAGGAAAACTCGGGGAGGAATAAATGAAAGTCATGATGTTTGCTGATGACTTGACATATTGGAGGTAGAAGGAAGAGGGATTACAGGAACAACTAAAAGAATGGAATGAGTAAGTGAAAGAGTTTGGAGTGAAATTTAGCATAGCAAAGTGTGAAGTGATGGAAATGACAAGGAAGAGGGTAAGGCCTAGTAAAGCTATAGGGTTGAATGGAGTAGAGCTGAGAAAAGTACAGAACATAACATATCATGGAAGCAGGATTGAGGAGAAAGGTGGAAATAGAGAGGATTTACTGAGAAGAGGACAGCAAGGAAAGGTTTAAGAGACCTACTATGCAATGCAGCTAGCATTTATCAAATGTATTTTTTTTTATCTACAGGTATTTTAATTGTTATTTTGAGAATGTAACAATTTTACATTTCGTTTTATGAACCTCATAGATGTAGGAACATTGCATAGTAATATTAATTTATTGTATGATCACACGATTATTTTAATGTGGTCATTTCTATTTATTTGGTGATATTATAAAATGTTCTTATTGTATGGAATGTATCATGTTTCAGACTTTGGTTTGGTGCTGGGCTGCAAAATTTATGTGCGCGAGGTAGCGAATAAGGCGCTACAAGAGAGCAAAGATGGCAGCACTGTGTTGCAAGAAGGGGATGTCCTGCTGAAGATTAATAACCACAAGGCAGACGGGATGTCCCTCAAGGAGGCCAAGAAGCTCATTGACAGCAGCAAGGAGAGACTCAATCTGGTGGTGAGGAGAGAGCACAGGCCTACCACTGCGAGCCAGGAGTCCACCGCGCTGCCCAAAGGTAACCAACCACACGCCCCTTCACACAGGGGCTTTCTTTTGGGTGACACCTCTTTGTATTAGATATCAAGCTGTGCAGCAGACAAACTTCAATATTTGATATCGGCTACTTAAAATACTGCCTTAACCTTTAAATGTACAGAATGACGTGAATGGATGGCTCCAGCGTTGGATATCAATCAGTAGCTTCTACAGGCCTGCCAATCTTAATTTAAAAAAAAAAAATATGATATAAAAAGGCATATGCCTAATCTTCATTATCAAAATGCTTATATTGGTATAATCATGATGCCACTATATTGTGCTTGGAAACTTGTTTTATTTATTTAGACAAAAATTTAAAAGGTGACTTGTTTATTACCTATTTACTTTTTAATCTTGCTTGCAGTCCATTATGTTTGCTGCATTATTCATATTGTCTTTCAAGTTATCATATTGACCTCTAAGCTATCGAAGATAAGAAAACAGTATGATGAGGAAAAGCCTGGAGAGAGAGAGTAAAAATACACACATTAAAAATATCATCCTCAGTACAGTAATTGTTTAGAAGGTCCTTTTCTATGTTTATAAGAAAAGAAGTAAAAATTGACAAAACTTCTCTTTTGTAATAAATTTCTAGTCTATATTATTTTGAATAAAAAATAAGCTAATTCATGGATGCGTTGTTTGCAAAGCCACTTTGAAGTGAATATTTGAGTGCGACAGGTATGCTAAATTGTAACTGGTTTTATTAAAGAATGTATACATTTTACCTGACAAGAATGATGTAGTTTTAATAGCATTTATTCCCCAAGTGAATCATTTTAACATCAAAGTCCAGTGGTATATTCTCTGGGTATGCTAGTCCTGCGTCACATAATCATGATTATATTGACTGGTTCAATGTTGTCTATGGAAATTGTTTTAATATTAATGTTTAAATTGTGAATAAGTTATAAAACTATTATTGTATTCATGTAAACAGAACAGTCGATTTTAAATTAATTAAATGCACCTTTTATTATAAAATATGTACAATGTAAAAGTTATTGCTAAAAATTAGTAATTTGAGTTTGTTTCTCAGCTTCGCTTCTCTTCCTTGTGGCGAGGTATTGCCAGGTTATTAATAACATGACATCAATAGCATGCTATGTGGATATGTCGGATAATCAAAGGTCAGATGGTCTGGACTGTACTGTATATCAAATATTTTTCAAGTATAAACCAAAAGTTTAGTTTTATTCACAAGGTAATCTAAACAATTATTGAATATTTGTCATGGGTGTCCTAGAATTTGATCTACTCTGCGATAGTGTTAGGTTATATCCAAAACATTGTAACACCAATGTTTTCACTCGTCAATTCTATCACATCCTTAGATGCAGAAAAATAGGACACACTCTCAATGTTGACTCTTGCCATTTATTGGATTGCAGAAACCTTATATAAAATTGAATCAAAATTGAATAGTTTTAATACTAACGCACTGTAATTTTTTTAGTTTTACTATATTTTGTAAAAAAGCTAACAGCCTCCCTTCTCTCTGTATTGTATCTTTTAATATGGTATCAAAGTGTAACTGAGAAAACAAAGGCATGTAACTTTCAGTGAGAATCTACTTTGACCATATGTGGTGCCAAGTGAACTTGTTTCTTCAGTTGACAGCCACGGGAACTACTTGGACAGCCTGAGTGCACCAAACTACTCTTCCCAGAACCTATATGTGCAACCTCCAACCCGCCATCAACATCAACATACCCTGGCGGAGGACAAGAGCAACTTGCTACCCAGGGGCCGTTCTCGAGGGCCCTTGTTAGATGTATCCCTGTCGCAGCTGGACCGGCCGGCCACTCCTGTGGGACATCATTCTCAGCACAGCAGGAGTCGCAGTGGATTGGAAGAGGTGGAGCCCCCGGACCCTCAAGGGCCTCCTAGACCACCCCCACCCCGGCCCGAAGGTCAGTATTCATAGCGTTATGATCTGATACTGAACTGGTGGTAGTAAAGAGTCCTTGTGAATTGTTATTATTTTTAAACTATATATGATGCTATATATGATGTTTAGTTCCCTAATAAAGCCTAGCTTATTTTACCTTGTTGGTTACAGACTACTACAGCAGCAGACGGCAATTGTACGAGGACGACCCTCTTCTACAGCGATCCAAACAACAGCCTATGTAAGTTTCCTTGATTTATGTCTAAATTCAAAGCAAGAATTTAGTGTAGTACTTGCTTAGTTAGTATCTACCAACACTTGTAAGTCATAAAAAGAAGCTTAAGAGTAAATGTAATTATTGTGTGTGGGAAGGGGGGGATATTGGGGGGTAAAATCGCAAGTTAAGATCAGGTTGACCACAGGCAGGGAAAACTTGGAATAGCAGAATAGTCAGGCACTTTGAAAACTGAGGAAAAGTCAGAAAACTTGACCGTGAAACAGGGAAAATTAGGCATTATTTACATTAAATTAAAACAAGAGAAACCTCAACATCATATTTAGTTAACTCCTCTTCATTATTGTAAATGGAAGTTTATTTCAAGTAAATATTGTGTTGCTTTGATTATCTTCTTTATCTTAACCAAGGTCATATATTGCACAATAGAAAAGTCTGAGAATTTTATCAAATTTCTGGAATTTTTACATATTCACTAAAAAATACACAGCATATATTTACAATAGTCACAATGACAATTTTCTTCCAGTCAATACTTGCCATGAACCTCTTTTTAACACATTTGTCCTTGTTAAATATATTAATCTCTATTTTCAATGTCAAAATTTGATTTTCTTGTCATCTTTCCACCCCTCTCTACTTCTCGTCTTTAGCCAAAGTTGAGTCATGGTAATGCGCATGCACGAGAATTCAATTAGGTTATAGAGAGAAGAAACTAAAAAATAATATGTCTCACAACAACTTTAAATTGTACTAGTGTAAGGCGATTTTTAATGGCTTAAACTGATCACACTGAAATTAAACTTAGATCGCACTACCCAATAGCCCATAACTTTAGACTGAAATCATTGAAGCCTCTTCATAGACTGACAATGTCAGAATGCATATTTTAAAATATAGTTTGGCTGAACACCTTGTTGGATCAAGTGTCCACATACGCAAGCAAGAATCTAAAAATCCTTCACTCTAGCTGTACGATTCACTATAGTATTCCTTTTTTTTCTATAGAAGCTTACTACCAAAATAAATTTTAATCTCACATCCAAAGAGAAATTTTACGAAAATGGGGACTAAACAGTATATATTACTTCATTATGTTCCTCTTAATTATATCATACTCATCCATATACCATTGACGTAGTTAAATGTTAATATGGGATGGGTGATAAGACACGCTGAGAAAATTTTCAGATTAATACAATAAAAATAAACAAAATATAACTAATATTTTAATTCAATAGGTATTATTTCCCATGGCGTCTTACTACTTATTCAGACTACAAGGATTTAATAACACTAATTAGTTAAGGATTATCAAGGAAGAATTGGAAAGGAACCAGCATTTGTGTGAAGGAAAAGTGTAACACAGTTAACACTTTACATTGCTGCCATTGGACCAAAAGGTAATGGCTGCATCTTGAAGAAAATTGATTGTTACCGTTCATTACACCGACCTAAGTTTCATTCTATTGGAACTTATCAGGAGGGAATGTGAAATGTGCCACACAACTTCCTAAAAGAGGAAACCAAATATATGATATAATTACCTCATAAAACAAAACTAGGTTTTCCTAATAGAGATATATTATATATTTGCATCCAATGTCCGCTTATTTATTCATATGTATCACAAATTGACAAGTGATCGTTGATAACGGAATCAACTAGTTGAAATTAAAATGTATGAAGTTGTAACATATCAAACTTTATAATAATATGTAACATTCTTATTCAGACAAAGTGTATTTTCTTATTTGGTTTTTGCATCTTACCTGACTACCTGTTTTGACTATCCACATAATTATTTAATCAAATGGGGTGGGAATTAAAAAACGGTAGAGTCTACAATGAATGTGGGGAAGAGAGGAGAAAATAATTGAAGGAAAACAACCTTCAGTACACCCGATTAGGATTCACTCTCTTATCTCCCCATCATCGACAATCCATTCTCACTCGAGAGTAACGTCTTGGAGCATACAGTTAGTTGCTTTATTCATAAAATAAAAAATCCACTTTGGAACTATGCATTCATTATTAGGGTAGTTTTATATAAATAATTCCATTATCATAGTATTCATGTTATTTATTTGCTACAAAATAATTTTTATTGCGTTTGTTCTTTTCCCACACCTCCAATAATGTGTAGCAAGCAAATCTTATGGGTACCAGCAAACTTAATATTTAGCCTGACCTGTTGGCTGTTGATCACCATTTCCTCCTATTCTTGCGCTTGTCTACCAGTTGGTCCACGCCGTGTTAAGTATTCTGGTGACATACACCAAATAATATCATACCATCAGGAATAATTGTACGTCCCACAGTTTAGGAACCGCTGCTGTAGACTTTTTAATACACCTTCACTATCTTGGGTGTATTGCAATAAGCTTAGAATCAACTAAACTGATTGAGCGAACAAAGGTGCATTTCCTTAATAGCCTAAGGCTGTATGGGTTCATTGCATTAAGCCTAAAAGTTATCAGGCTGATTAGCAAATATAATATTATTTTCTAATTTATCTGGCTCATTGTAAATTGAGGGTGCCTTTTGCAATAGGCCGGATTTTCCATTCGCCTACAACATATATACTGTATATATATAAATATATATATTGTGTGTGTATATATATATATAAAAATAATACACTTATATAATATATATGTATATATATAATGCACTTATATAATATATATGTATATATATAATACACTTATATAATATATACATATATATTACGGAATTCTTTAAATTTGGAAATTGCTGTAATGCTCTGTGGATGTGATGTTCCTCTTTTCTCTAACGGTGTATATTATTTCGTTTATGTTCTTTGATAGAATTTGCAACAATCTTGTTTCAAATATCTTACAAGTTTTAAATAAATATCTCTTTTTTATTTAAGGTAGCGAGAAAGTCTATGCTGTGCACCCTCCCCACCTTCTTTTAAAAACAAATTAGCACTTTTGTAAAAGAAAAAAAATAATTTTAATTGTGGATATAACTTAGGAAAAAAAATCATGCTAGAAAATTCTGAAGCTTAGCTCTATCGGTAGTGCAGAACGAAACGGTAGCATCAGTTTTCACCTTTTCCTCAGCGACACAAACGTTATCTTACAGATTTTTCTCAACATTAGCTCTGTTCAAATACCATTAACGGCTCTGCCTGATAGAGTGCTAAGATGCATTGCACACACAAACAAATACCACTATATTTAATAATTAGTTTGATATTTTTAAATATGGGTCATACTAAAATGTAGGTGAATGCTATAAACATATTTCTGAGAAGTTAAAAAAATATAATTTGAAAGTGGTATTTCATGGGCCTGCCACTATTTCCGGTCACTCCACCGCTGACGAAGATAGGATTTTTGGTTCTCAACGGAACGAAACGGTAGCATCAGTTTTCACCTTTTCCTCAGCGACACAAACGCTATCTTACAGATTTTTCTCAACATTAGCTCTGTTCAAATACCATTAACGGCTTTGCCTGATAGAGTGCTAAGATGCATTGCACACACAAACAAATACCACTATATTTAATAATTAGTTTGATATTTTAAAATATGGGTCATACTAAAATGTAGGTGAATGCTATAAACATATTTCTGAGAATTTAAAAAAATATAATTTGAAAGTGGTATTTCATGGGCCTGCCACTAATATTGATATTGGGCTCTGTGGTTATATGGTAGGGATGGGCTAAAGAGTGATTTTCTGATATCGGTGAAATATTGGTGATCAGATAGTATCAGTGATAAAATCACTCACTGTCAGTGATATATTGCCCATTTATGCTATATAGTAATATTTCTTAAAGAATTTTGAGATATGATCTCTTCAACATGGGTTTTGTAATAATAGTTGAGTAGGTATATATACATAGCTAGAGACACTGAAATTTTACAAGAAATTATTTTACAGACTTTTACTCAGAACATTGAAATGTTTATCAAACATATTTATAGTTCATTATAACATTTTTGAGTAAATGCACATAATAAAATATTTATGTGAAATTCACTATTTGGCTTTTTAAATGTGAATTATTGTCAAAATTGTTTATTTAAATGTGAATAAACAATAACATTCCAATGACCCAGAAAAAGTTCCCTCAACCAAAGAACATGGTACAGTTTATGTTTGAATCAGCTCTTATAGAAGCCATATTGGGACCAAAGGCAAATAAATACTTGAAGATACAGAAAAAAAGAAACAATGAACCAATACTAAATTATTGCTTTTTAAATTCATATCTTTGATTTGTGTGGTACATACAAATTCCAGCAATAACATATATATTTGTAGTACTATACCACTTAAGTGAGAGTTGACTGGACTTTCCATAACTGGAGATCAAGGCTCAGATCTCAATACTGAGGTTGTTTTTTCCTACACAGTTTTCCACTCTTCCTACACACCACTGTGGGTACACTTACTCTAAGTTCAGCCTACCTCATCCTTAACACAGTAGCACAATTAGTACATACGCATAAACCCCAAACAGGTAGCAAGATGTAAAAAAAAAAAGTTTGCTACCATTTTTAACCAAAATAAAAAATATTTTAGTAATATTTTTATACCAAAATACAACTTTTTATTTAATAAAATATAATTATCTTACTTGCCACAAATAAGGATCTCTGGATGTAGCGCCAAGGGATTCATTATATCTGCATTGCAACACGATAAAATTCTTTCTATAAGTAACTTCCTGAAAATAACATAATTATTAAGATAAATTATGGTTTGAAACTTTGATTTAGTTGATAATTGGTTGAATTGAATCTCTTTGACACTAATATCTTAGTTTTTTTTATTGTTGTGGTTATTTCAAAGTTCTAATAATGATTAAAACTTGTTTATTTACAGGCCTGATCCTCGGTTTATCACGTTCCAGAAAGAGGGCTCTGTAGGTATTAGACTAACTGGAGGTAATGAAGTTGGTATCTTTGTTACTGCAGTCCAACCTGGTAGCCCTGCATCATTACAGGGCCTACAACCCGGGGATAAGATACTCAAGGTATGTGTTTTATACAATTATGGACTTCAATACCTATCCAATTTAATCGTTAGCTCCATTTGAGTGGGTTTTTTTTTTAAATTTTTAACTCTTGATACTATTAGGTTTGCCTATTTTATCTTGCTCACTATTCAAGTAGGCCTACATAAATGCCAGTGTTAAATACAATGAGAAAATCATTTGCTAAAATAAATGGTTTAAAATAAAATAGTTGTTTTAAAACATAGGTAGGCTACCTTAGACAAAGTCCAGGAAATATAAGAGAAAAAAATAGCTCTAACCCGAAAAAAAAAAATTCAATAAAAATAACTTTTTCACCATCATATTTAAAAAAATGTGCAGAGTAACCTATCCAAAATTAATTCACACCAATTAGTGCTAGGGGGAACCTTTGTCATCTTGAAAAAATGGCGGTGAAAATAGGTTTTCTAGATTTATCTCATAAATGGCTGTATGTATGTTAATCTTTGTAAAAGTACAAAGTGAAAGATAATAAAATTTTACACAATTTTTATTCTCATAATATTTTTGTAAAGGGAATACCTACAATAATAGCGCTTATTATATTGACACCACGTAATGTATGTTGAGGTGAATGATATGGACATGAAGTGTGTGACCCGAGAGGAGGCGGTGTTGTTCCTGCTGAGTCTTCAGGATCAAATAGACCTCATTGTCCAACACCGCAAGGATGAATATGAGCAGATAGTAGCTAGCCAGCGTGGAGACTCATTCCACATCAAGTGAGTACAATTTATACATTTGCCTCAACTTTTATTGGGCTAATACCGTATGATAGTTTATATAAACATAATTTATTTTTACTATGTAAATCAAATTTCATGAATTTTATCTTTTAATATGACCTTTTTAGTAATTAA
>CABFWB010000760.1:166967-178648 GCA_902151455.1 Timema bartmani
TTCAAAAATTTCAATTTCAAAATTCTTTGAGGCATAATATTGGCCTAAATTACTGTGGTTAACTATCACATTACTCTACATAACCATATGTTTTCATAACAGCTGTCCCAAGTGACAGTGGCAGATATCAGCTGTTGGCGTAGTGATATTTTAGGGACTATTTTCTAGTTACTTTTTGAGCTGTCATCCAAGTAAACTTAGGTCGTGAATGGCGTATATGTTTAAATTCGAGTTATCAAATCGAATATTATAAAATTCAAATTGGTATTGATATTATCGGAGCTTCACAGACCCCTAAAAAACATTATTCGAGAACTCAAGAAAATCTCAGATTCAAGACTCAAATCATTTAAAAAAAAAGTTTCTAATATAAGTGAAATGGGTTTTAGATCTCTAATACTGCTTTTTGTTGGTTCAGAACCAATAATTATAGAATTAACTCAACAACCAGGCCCCAGACCAGACACTTAACTGAATGTATGAATGTTATAATGACTGAGTTATAAGAAAGAATGTTAAAATTTAGTTACTCTTTGTATTTTATATTATTCTACTATATTTATATTTCCTCTAATGTCCATAATTATTTGGATTTGGATTTGTAAAATAGTGGAGTTGATCCAACTCTAGGAAATATAGTTATTGTTTATCTGCTTCGGTGGCCATATGGACTAAGGCGTCACTCTTACAATAGACTGGACTGACAATGACTAGGACATTGTGTATTAAATCCAAGTCAGGTGTACTGAGCATAGTTTTTCCTACATATTTTTTCTATTTTTTTTCCTCGTGTAAATATGGGAACACTTTCTCTGAACTCAACCTTCTCCATCCCTAATCCATTAGCATAATTAACATATATGTGAATAATATAAATGGGTACAGTAGTGATGTGGTGACAAAACAAAGGTATTGCTAGCAATAGTGTATATTTATTTAAGTTTGTGTGATCTGAGTCATTGAAAACAATAACAGACTCCCTCCACTCCTCCTCCAACACCTCCCAGCCCTCTTAACCTCAGGCACCACTCAAAGTGAACTGTTTAATCTATGTCAGGTCATGTACCCCTGTTACCAAAATATGACATATAAATGTTGATAATCCTAATTGAAATGTTTTGTTTGCCTCTCTAGGACCACTGGGACGATGTAGTGTTCTCGGATAGCATCAGCAAGTTTCCAGCCTATGAGAGAGTGGTCCTCAGGCACCCAGGATTTGTGCGGCCCGTGGTACTATTCGGCCCAGTATCAGATATTGCCCGAGAGAGACTGCTAAAGGACTATACAGACAAGTTCACATCTCCACGTGAGTTATCACTTTCTTTCAATTGTAAAATGCTTTTATAAGCTGCCCCTTTGGTCAACACAACAATAATGATTCCACTTAAAATTAATTCAATGTCTCAAATCACAAATTTTTATGTCTCATACCATTATGTCTTATATCAGGTTCCCTATTTTCTTTCCTTTCTCGTTGTTTTCATTGGGAAAGCTTTGTCTCTCTGTGTAATATGTTTTATGGCTCTCGCACTTTATTCAATTCGTTATCTACTCAGTTAATTTTACTATTAAGAAGGGGTGTGCGAATCTCCGAAAAAATCAAAGCCGAATCAAATCTCGGTGTACTTCATATTCGATTCAAACCCATGTTTGGCTTCGACAGCTATTCAAAATCTAGTGATTATATTACAATTGTATTTTACATTGAATAAAAATGAACTGAAATTACCTTAAGAAATAAAATATCTTTTTATCTTTTTGAGTTTAGTAACAAGTTTGCTTTATGTTCTGGGCGGAATTTGGAAAATTTCCTTAACACTTTGAATTTCAAGACGGCCATAACATTAAACCTCTAACCGCCTTGATCACAAACATTGATTGGTACCAACTGAAGATGAATTTATTCCTCTTAGATGTGCAGATTAAAATAGACAATAAAAGTTATTTTTATTTTCAGTATGTTTAGTTAAAATTTTGAAGTATTGAATATTGAAAATATTTTTTTAAATATTTTAAAATTCACACACGTAGCCATTTAATTTGTTTACTACATGAATCCTTTATGTTCAATTCAAATTCTTCTAGGCTGGCGACAGACTTGAGAGACAGTTGAACTCATGTGTGAGGAACACAAGTATTCCTTAAATTATTTTTCAAAAACCTATGCAAATAGGGAGCACTTATAAACAAAAATTGATGTTAATTTAGATAAAATATTATATATTTTACTAAAAGTAAAATTAAATAAAGTCTACAAAAAATTTGTAATTTTATACATATTACATAAAGAATTACTCTGAGTAAAATTATTACCATCAAGGTTGTATTATTTTCAAGATTGGCTCTAGGCACCTTAAAATCAGAACCCTTTTTTTCTTAGTAATTCACATGGCAAGATTTAGATGGATTTATAAAATCAAAAGTTTCCTTGTTTATTTGTAAAAAAAACTAAAATTTTGTAACACTAGATCTCAAACTTATAAAGGCACCCACCGAATTAACATATACTCATATTTTTCTATAATGTTCTTGTTCTTCCGTTAACTCTTGTGTTTTGTTAATTCGTATCTTGTATGTGAAAGGTTAGTAAAACACCATGCAGGAAAAATACAATGATATTAAAGCAAATGCATGTTGTTGTTTTTTACTTCTCACTCAGGCTGTACACATAAAAAAGAGTTTCTAATACAAAGGTAAAGTGAATATAACATTTATATGTTGGCAATAAGCTACAAACATTAGAGTTAAGAAAAAATAAATGTAATATTTAGTTTGATGTTATTTAAATATACTCAATGCCAACATAATATTTTTACTCAAAATTAAGTATAAAAATATTCAAACCTCGATTTGACTTCGAGAATATTTCCCATATTCAATTCGACTTCGCTTCGAAACAAAAAAGTGGACTTCGCACAACCCTAATATCTACTTTCTAAGTTAATCATGGTTAGCACCATACCACAAATAACTCTTTCACACTTGATAATTTTATTTTATTTGGAAGAAGGTATAGGAAAGGTGGATAGAAACACACAAAAGGGCCAAACACAATATGGCTTTTACAGTGAAAAGAATAACACATTTCACACTTTACATTGCTGCCACTGGACAAAGAGGTATTGGTTGCCACTTGAAGAAAATTGATTGTTACCGCCCAATCTCCCGACCTAGGTTTCATTCTATCGGAACTCATCAGGGAGGAGTGTGAAACGCGTAACGCAACTTCCTAAAAGAGAAAACCAAAAAGGGCACAAAAGGAAGAAAATTGAAATTTACAAAGAATGATAGGAACATATAAAAGGAATAATATAAAGAACAAACACAGGACCACTTGATCATTTTAAAGAAACAGCTGTCAAATATATTACAATTACCTCATAAAGCGAAAAGAGGTTTTCCTTATCGAGATATATTATATATTTGCATCTAATAATAGTGGAAAAAGAACAGTTGTCAGAACATAATTAAATATGGTAGAACACTCTCAAAGTCAAGATTTCAAACATATTGATGACAAATTATATATTAAGTTTTACTTTTTACATACAATGATTAGACTTATTTGATTAAATAGACTATATTTACCTTGAAAACTATAAATTGCCCGATTAAATTATTACATAAACAGGACAAGCACATTCTTTCGATTTTTACTTTTACTGTCACAATTCTGGTTTTTCATGATTTTGTTTCCTCAACATTTACCATACCCTCCCCTCCCCTATCCATCCAACCACACATTAATATTCTAATTACCTGAAAAAACAAAAAGGGTTTGCCTTAAAGAGTTATAGAATCACATATAAAAGCCATCTCCTGTGTTTGTCCTTTGTTATTTGTTCACTTTACATGTTCCTATCTAAGTGTCCCATCATTCTCTTACCAATTTCCTTTTTCTTCCTTTTGTGTTGTCTAGCTTCCTCTTTAAGGAAGTTGCATTGCATGTTTCACACTCCTCCCTGATGAGTTCCGATAGAATCAAACCGAAGTAGGGGTATTGGGCGGTAACAATCAATTTTCTTCAAGAGGCAACCAATACCTCTTTGTCTAGTGGCAGCAATGTAAACTGTGAACTCTGTTATTCTTTTCATTGTAAAAGCCATATTGTGTTCTTTCATTTTATATGTTTCTAAACACCTTTCCAGTACTTTCTTCCAAATGTAATACATTTACCTCTTTTTTTAAATATATACACACCGATTTTTGGCTAATATTTATATTTTTACTCTCCAGAACTCGACAATAATCTGGAGGACATTCCAAAAAGCCAAAAGTCATCTGGCATCATCCGACTGAGTGCAATCCGTGAGATCATGGACCGAGGGAAACACGCACTGCTTGATATAACTCCCAATGCCGTTGACCGGCTCAACTATGCTCAGTTCTACCCAATAGTCATCTTCCTGCGAGCGGAGAGCAAGCACATCATCAAAGAACTGCGCGCAGGGCTGTCCAAGTGAGTAAGGTCCCTTTGGACTCTAATTTGTTGATCAGCTTGAGTTTTATTCAAATTACAGTAGCCTGACAACCTCAAAATTATTTTCATATGATAGCTCTCTACACATTACTTAAACGGCTTATCCAGGCTTAAATCAAGTCTTTAATTTAGGGTGTAACAAATCACTTAGTAATACCTTTAACAATGTGGTAGGACAGTTAAAAATGTTTTCCTGGATCACTTTAGATGAACTGGATCTCCAAAATCTTCCTCAGCCAGGGATCTTTAAATCTTTTTGCATGCGGACCAAATGTATTTTACACATTTTTGCGGACCAAAGAAAAAAAATATCCATTTTATAAATGTATGAATAACACTTGTTTTAACTTTATGGAGTATTCAACATGATATGATGAGAATGAAAGATAAAATTAACAAAGAAAGGCATACTTATTTTCAAGAAATAATATGTATGAAATAAATTGCATTGAGCAAAAACAATTTGTAGTAAATAAAATGATAGAATATTAGGAAAATGTTAGAGCACAAATAAAAGTAAAAACACACATATTTACACACACTTCGATATTTGTTCTTATAGCATCTTCCTGAGGATGCTATAATAAAATCGAAATATCGAGGTGTGTGTAAATATGTGTTAGTGTTTTTACTTTTATTTGTGCTCTACCATTTTCCTAATATTCTATCATTTTATTTATTAAAAAATATTTTCAAATAACAAATCATGGAGTTTAGCTCCTCAAGATCAATGGGAATTATGAAATTGCTTTTTTATTTTAAAATATTGCTCAACTTAGGTTACATGCTTGAGGTGCCAATTATTATAATGGTCTTCAAATGCCCATCAGATAAATTTTCTCAATATTAGGACTTGATGTACTTCATTTTTAAGAATGTTTGTTTACAAAGGTATGTTAATCAGTGTAATGACTGGCATTGTATTGTTTTCATCACTTATTGAATATTGAGTTTGATGTTTGACAGCGCACGACACATATTGCTTCCCACTTCAAGTCTACAACACGATTTAGTTTTTATTGGCAGTTTCACTTATAAATCATTTGGTAATCATTAAAATTAATATTAAATTTCACATTAATAATTTAATCCAATGCCATAGCTCAGTCGGTAGCATGTTTGTCTACTGAATTAAGGGTAGGCCCAGGTTCGATTCCCGGCATGGCCAAAACATTCATTATTGGTGAAATGTGGGTTCACCCTTTCACAGTGATGTGATGAATTAACGGTCGGGGACTGGATGTTGTGCCTGACCTAGTCTTAAGTTAGGATATAAGGTATATGAAGCAATGACAGGCCTAGCAAGCCGGAAATGGAAAATATATGGCTCGAATCAAAAACTGAGCCAGACCACAGGATGGAAACTAGTAGATGTAAAGTATATTATTAATGTAATAGAGCTCTAAAGCTACGTTAAACAGGTGAAGTAATTCAATGTTTTTGTCTATTTTGAATTATTCTTCATTGAAGTTAGTATGCCAATGTTCTAACCACTGAGCTATCCAGGTGTTAGCCTATGCCTAATTTAAAGAATATGATATTTAGATGAATCTATAACCGTAGTTAACAACTATAATAGCTTGGCTCTTTAATCCATCTTTCACTTTAGCTCTAATGTGCAGAAAAGCAAGTGGTTTAAAACTAACTCGCCAGTAATTAGATTACTAAGTTGATAACCAATTATGTTTATTAAATTATGGCACATATTAGTTCTCTTAATTCCTAATAAAACACCTTAGGCCCATTTAAATATTTATTACTTTTATTGTGACATTGATATTTGTTTTATGTTTTTTGTTTTAAAATGGTTAATCAAAATTGTGCTTTTTCTTACAAGTCCTAGTTTTATTATCATAATAATTATTAATCAGAATTTTTTTATAAACTATCATTATTATTTATAGCCATTATTCTTTTCACTATTATTAATTAAAATCTTGATTAATTAAAATTATTGAATTTTTACTGGAGGCAGCCTTATGAGAACCAATTTACCTCCTCAACAACAAGTTCTGTATTCGGCCTTGTTAACAGTTTAATAAAGTTAATTGTTATTATTACTAAACTATGATGTAGTGTAGTTAAGGTTCACATCGGTTCAATATTCATTATCAATTCAAAGTTGTTTCATAATTTAACAAATGTTTCATCTACAGTTAAAATGTCAAAAACAGATTTCATGAAGCAATTAAAAATATATAACGTATGTGTACATACACATGCTCACAAGGGCAGTAGGCTTACATTTGAGAGGGAAATATTGTATTTGTTTATGTTTTTTACTTTCATTTACTACAAGCTTCCTTGGGGACATGCTTAGTTGGTAAGTTTGTCTACAAAGAACTATACAGAGCTCAATGAGTGACAAGATTGTGTGAATGGCATATGACTATGTAATAATTACAAACTCTGATTTGAGTTAAATTTGTTGATGGGATTTCATTAAATAAAAATATATAACTAGGTATTCTATGTTTGTAAATACATTTTTATTTTTTGTTAAAAATTATACCAAAATAACTATCATTTGAGTAGTAAGGTGCAATTAAAAGGAAAAATCACAGCTAAAGTTTGGATTATAATACATATCAAACCAGTCAGGAGGTTTAATTTAGTTGGTTTAAACATTGTTTCTTTATCTTTATATATTAGAGCCCAGTCACAATATGGAAATTATAATAGCTTGCTCAAACACATAGTTTTACCAACTCTATATGATTGATAAAAATACACTTGTTATAATGAATGTTTCATCAGGCACGCAGATAACCCACAGTGGAACGGTGTAGTGCTGAACGGCCGACACAAATGGCGAGCTTATGCAGATGACATCACGTTCATGAGCCAAGACAGATTACAGAATCCGTCGAGCAACAGCCCGCAAAAGTGGGACTGCATCTCAATGAAGATAAAACAGATTATATGCTAATGTCAAGGGTGGAACAAGACTATCTATCCTCAGACGGGATGCACTTCAAATCAGTGGACAAATTCAAATACCTCAACGCGTGGTTCACCAGATGTAGTGAAGTGGACTA
This sequence comes from Timema bartmani, assembly GCA_902151455.1. Classification (NCBI taxonomy): domain Eukaryota; kingdom Metazoa; phylum Arthropoda; class Insecta; order Phasmatodea; family Timematidae; genus Timema; species Timema bartmani. Next base: position 174,486 of record CABFWB010000760.1, read on the forward strand.
TGACATAAAGGAGAGGATCTAAGCAGGAAACGGGTGTCTCTTCAGTCCACGGAATACGATGAAATCAAAAGCTCTGTCTAGATGAACAAATGTTGATATTTAAAACACCATCACTTGTCCTATTGTAATGAAATCAAAAGCTCTGTCTAGATGAACAAATGTTGATATTTACAACACCATCACTTGTCCTATTGTACCCTACGGCTCTGAAACCTGGACAGCAAGGAAGACCGATCGAGACAAGTTCAACATCTTCAAGAGAAGGGTAATACGGCAAATACTCGGGCCCGTTGAAGAAAGTGGAGGGTAAAGACAAGAGGACAAACAAAGACGTCTACAGTGCAATAGGTGGGTGCAAAATCACAAACATCTTGAGAAGCCACTAGGCTGGTCATGTGGCAAGGATGACTGAAGATGCATTGCCCAGAGCAGTGATGGAAGGAATATTGAGAAAAACGTGCCCCCTTGGAAGACTTAGACTGTGGTGGTGGGATGAGCTGGAAAAAGACCTAACACAGCTGGGGGTAGCCAGAGGGTCTATGATCGCTGAATTAATAATAAATAATAAAATAATGAAGGAAATTTTTTTGATTTGTTCAATATATATCTAGTTCATTTGAATTAAAATCAACAAAGTTAACCATATTTTTGATTTAAAAAAAAAAGGTCAAGTGGGTAATGAAAACATTCTATTTTGTTTTATTTCACACTAGCAAAACCAATGCAATATTACACTCGGAAAAACAAAATTAGTAGCAAATGAAATATTTAATGAATAATCATGTGCCATTAAAATAAGTATTTGCAACGAATATCATTGCATCTGTTCATCTGTCCAAGAGAATGAAGTTTCATGGAAGTATTTTGACAGTGAGCAATTTTGTTTTTTCTTGATCTTGGTATTGAAGGAGTTTAGTGATAGTTGTGCTCCATTAACTTGCTTCTGGGCTCAATAAACTTCCTGTGCACCTTTTTTATATACTGATCTTTTTCATTTTAGCGGCATTGTAAAATTGGTTGCCTTTAGAAATGAAACTACGAGTAGCAACGATCCGATGCAAAGCATAAATATAGCTGAAAACAACACAAAAACCATTAACTATGTATGTTGAAACAATGAAAAATGAAAGCCCAACTGAAGAGTTTACAAAAAAAATAAATAAAAAATAATAGCTATATTGCACAACCAATATAGCTGCACTTCATTAACACTTAAATTTCTATTTTTTTCAGTAAAGGCTTTTAGAGAAAAGCCAAGCAAGCATTGGCCCACAAGATAAAGCTGTCTTGCATTGCAGGTTCAGTCTAAACCGGAAAATAAACAATGTTGTTATTAGACGGATAACATTTTAAACATTTTGTATAATATTTTTGTACTTTAGAGATCTAAAGAAATGTACATGGAAAATATTGTATGAATAGTCATTTATGAATTGGTGTTGTAGGAGTATGGTTTGAAAGGGGATCCAATAGGTCACTATGAAAGAAACATACCTGGTTTGGGCATGTTGAGAGGATGAATGTGGTTCGTGTGACGAAGCAAATATATGAAGGTAGAGTGTTTGGCTCAAAAGGAAGAGACAGGCCATGTCTAGCTTGGTTAAATGTTGTAGATGGATGTGTAAAAAAAGAGAAACATTATAGAGCTTTTAAGAATAAAAGAACATGCATGACAAGGTGTATGGATGTTGTTGAAGATAAGGAAGAATGCAAGTATAGAAAAAAAGTGGAGAAAGTTAGGGAGGATGGATTTCATACAGAGGAGTTTTTTTTTAATTATATGCGCAGTTTCTTGCCTACCCCGTAAGGGAATCATGTAATTGTGTGTGTGTGTCTTTGCCCACATTTGTGTGTGTCTGTGTATGATCTAGTAGCTGATCTCATTTTGTAAAGGGGATGGCATCTTATAAATCTCTTTCAAACCTAGAAATTGATGTATAAAAAAAAAGCCTCGGTGGTGTAAGTAGTTAACGTGCTAATTGTGTTGAGCTAGACTGTCGAGGACAGGGAGATTGAGGTTTGAATCTCGGTTAGGTGAATCGGGGGGGGGGGGTTCTCTCAAATGATTTTTCACTCTCTCTCCATGCAAATGCGGGTTCACTTCTTCTAATTTCAACTCCCCTAATTCATAAGTGTAATTAGTACTTAAGTATATAGCCTGAACGAGTAGATTAAAATTAAAATTAAAATTAAAATTAAAATTAAAATTAAAATTAAAATTGAAATGACTGAAAAAAAATAACACCAAATAGATTCCAACCTCACTAAAAATATGAAATGGTCTTTTTGCTCTACAATTAATGGCAGAAAATACAGTATATTTTATAGTAAAACTGAAGCAATAGCAATCAAGCATACTTACTATAAAAATTTGACTAGTTGCTTTAACCATAACCACAATCATTCTTGGATATTAAAAATACAGTATATTTATTTAAATATATTTCAAAATTTTAAGAGAATTAAAAAAAACTACATCAGGGTATATTATTGATCTCTTTAAATTGGATCGAATTTGTAGGTTTATTTCATTGAATATTTATAAAATGAGTGATTGCATAGTGGCCTAGAAATATGAAAACAAGAAGAAGAGTTTGGTAAGGCCTTGAAAGAAAACAAACTCTTTCACACTTACATTTTCTCATCACTTTCCTAGTTACAGATAATTACATTTTTGTAAAATAATCTCATTCGAACAAATCAAGTCCATACCCAGAATTCAATATAAGTTATATATCTTTTGTGGTGTGGCATGCTTTTAGTTGCTCATAAGGAAGTCCTCAACAGAGGGGATTAACACATTTTTTAACATGTAGGAATTGTATAAGACTCCAATATGGTACAAGCCAATACATTGACAAATAATACAAATCTAGAAGACTAATCATGCTTTAAAGAGAAGTTTAAACTTCCTGACACAACATGTTCCAGAAACAAATTACTATATACTTATTTAAGAATATACACCACTCATTCTATTAAATTTGTTTTGATGTTTTAAATTATCTAATTTAATTTTTTAAATGTTAATCACACGTGCATTCAACTAAATAATAAAATAGAAACCCTGAAGCATTTTCTATTTTAATTGTTGTTGTATCTGATTGTGTAGGGCAGCCCACAAGAGCAGCAAGAAGCTGTTTGAGCAGTGCCAAAAGCTGGAAAAGGTCTGGAGTCACACCTTCAGCTGCTCTGTGACTTTGACCAGCCCTGACACTTGGTATCGCAAGGTGCGGGAACTTATTGAGAAGCAGCAGAGCTCACCACTCTGGATGAGCGAGAGCAAGGTGAGCTACTACACTTATCATTCTAATAAGAATCAGAATATTGGAATAACTATGAACATAAGGAAAAAATATAGATATAGTAGATTAGTAGAAAATACAAATAGTAACTAAATGTTAACATTCTTTCTTATAACTCGTTCATTATAACATTCATAAATTCAGTTGAGTGTTAAATTACTGGTCTGGGGGCATGTTGTTAAGTTCATCATATAATTATAATTGGTTCTGAACCACCTATAAGAAGTATTATAGCTCTAAAAAATAATCTCACTTAATTTTTTTTAAAAATGAATGATTTGAATTTCAAATCTGAAATTTTCTCGAATCTCAAATGTCTTCAAGGATTTGAGGGATTCAAAAGCCCATCCCTAATTTTAACACATCATGTTGTGGACAATAATGTTAAAGTATTGTAGTTAAAATATTATGTAGCTACTCCTATAATAGGAGTGAAAACAGGTGTGTTAAAGAGTTTCGTAATTTGAAGTGGAAGTGATTTAGCGCTAGGCCATGTTTCCAACGCTTATCCCCCTGGTGGTCCATTGCTTTGTCACCCCTTTGAATTGATTGTCGACTATATTGAAACTTACTCCTTGTCTGTCTTAAACATCTTTCAGACAGCTTTTTTTTTGAGCAAGGTTATTCATTCTGTTGTCATGGTCAATTGTTGACGCAAATTCTTATTCTGTACTAAGCATGGTCAATGCATTTGAGTTCAACCATACTTGACCGCTCTTTATGAATTGTACTTATTTTAGTGCAGTAAAATACATTTTTACTCACTACAATTAGAGGCTGGTGTGCATAAAAATAACCTTAAAGCATTGCAAATGAATGTATGTATGACTTCCATATCCCTACTTTTTTTTTTTTTTT
>CABFWB010000760.1:178771-207231 GCA_902151455.1 Timema bartmani
TTTTTTTTTTTTTTTTTTTTTGTAAACAAATCACAAACTTTAAAGCAGTGTTGAGAGCGTATTCTAAGTTCAATCATTTGTCATAAAAATGTAAGAACTTGTTTACAGATGTTATCATCCAAAATGCCATTTTTAACATTCCAAACAATTATTTGTGCATTCAATCTTTTCTTATGAATTCATACTTTGCAGCGAAGTTAGAAATGTATATTTATTAAAATGTTTTTCATATTTATTTGTATTTTCTCTAGTTCTCTTAGCAATCAACCTAATAATAGATCTAGCCTCCATGGGCAAATGACCAACAGGGAAAAACAATACTGATTTAGAGATAACTATAAGTTTATTCCCAGGCACCAAAATTTCACTTATATTAAGTTTCATAAACTATTATATTTTGTTTACTTGTGCATTTTAATTGGGTGGCATATTTAATAGAATTGTTAAACTGTATATGTTAGGCTTTAATCATAATGTTCTATTTAAAATAAATCATAAATAAAGGTCTAATGGAAAGTCTAACTGTATTAACACCAATAGAAAAATACAAAACCCGTGACAGTATAAGTATTATCAAAACAAGACAATGCGGTAAGAGCAATTTAGTATCCGTGGATAGTAAAATAGATATAAAAAATTGTAGGTTGGTATTAAAAGTTGGTAAATTAAATGCCTATTTCAACTAATATGTTTAAGAAACTAACCCACATTTAAATGGAATAGTGCTATTGATACAAGTTTGCCACTCATCTCTATCTTGAGCTATTTCTATCCAGTCCACCTCACTACATCCTATTTCTCTATGGTTTATTCTAATGTAACCCTCGCATCTTTATGTTGGTCTTCCCACTGGGTTTGCAAGTCAATACTATGAACGTGGTTCTATTTTATACCAACAATATCTTATGATGAGTATAGGGTATGCAACTCATCATTATGTAATCTCCTCCACTCCCCAGTAGCCTCATCCCTTTTTGGACCCAATATCTTCCTAAGCACCTTGTTTTCAAACACCCTAAATTTGTTTTCTTCATGTAAGTAAGAGACCACGGCTCACGACCATAGACAAAAACAGGTAAAATTATTGTTTCGTATATTCTGAGTTTTACATTTCTAGACAGCAGGCGAGATGTCGGCAACTTACTGGCTAAGTAATAAAATGCATTTCCTGATTGTATTATTTCCTAATTTCCATTCTAATATCTTTATTGCTGGTTAAAATTGTTCCTAAATATATAAATTCACTATTCCTGTCAAAGAATATGTTGCTCAAAGTTATCTCTAAATTATTGTCCTCATGTTTTGTTCTCTCTTTTCAGCGTTCACTTCTAAAACTATTCCTTTACTTGCCTCTATTAAAATTTCTGGATTTCTTGCCACACCTTCCTTACTCTTGTACATAAAATCTAAATGATCTGCATATCCTGAGAGCTGCATTGAACAGTTTAATGTCAACCCCTTCATACTCTCTTTCATTACCCTGATAGAATTCACTAAGGTTATATTGGAAAGTAATGAGAAAAGTGAATCTCCTTGTTTCAACCCATTATGTATTTTGAAAGTATCCATTAAGCTACATCCAACCCATACCCTGCCACGAATATCAGTCACACATGCTTCACTTACCTCAACAAGTTTTTTGGGTATCCCAAACCTTTTATCTTGATAGCAAAGCACTTTTAAAATTGAATACTTCACAAATAGCATAAACCTGGTTTTATATAACTATAACGTTAATCTAGATACTTACTAAATGAGTCTGTCCTGAACATGTGATAATGCACGGTGTTAAAAGAAATTAGTCCCTTCATGCTAATTTGCATAAATGTTTAATACTGTCATGGAGCATTGTTCATTACAAATCATCATTGATGTAACCTGGATTATGGGGGAGAGGGGGTATTTGAAACTGTTCTTGAGGAAGTAGTTAAATTTAAAAATAATGAATGCCGGCGAAAAATATGTCTGAACAGACTTTGGACACAACTTATTGAATAGAAAAGTGTTTGTGCTGACACTCGCCTTTTTTCTAAATAAAGAACAAACCAACAGGAACAGATCACCAACAAATTCACGATTTGAACTAGTCCTTTCACAGTTCAAGAAATCCCAGGAACTATGTTTTATGACACAGCGATCGTTTATAAGGAGGCCAAGAATTATCTTGAAAGATCCAGAAGTCATTGCTTGAAAGCGATCCGTGATTGGGCACTTGTGGTGTGTTGAAGGCTTGAAAAGCAAGGGTCCAACTTCTTTAAAACAATTTATAGGATGTAAAAAATCTTTTAACATTTTAGGCTTATTTATAAAGTAATTGTTCCAAATATCACTTTCCAAAATGATAAGACACAGACACGTCAGTGATTTAATATAGGTGCTCTTCGCGTTCTTTCTCTTTCTTTTCCTTTCCTTACTTTTTGAGTTGGGGGGACTTTATCCCCCTAGCCCCTCCATATGGGTGCACCAATGCAAATCATACATCGCCTCATGCTTTTCCCCAGTGTTACCAAATCAACACTTATAAAATAAACCAAATATTATTCTTCATAAAATTCTCTTATTCACACAATAAAATAAAAATTCTAATTACTCTCTGATAACTAAGAAAGGTTAAACTGTTTAGTAGGGTTGTGATTTGTAAAGTTGAGTAATGGCTGTGAATTTTAAATGTGCTAATATATTTATTTTATTCCTAAGTTGATTACAATTTTGAACCAGTCATTCATTCTTGGGCATGAAAAAAATACAAATTATTTATGAAATAAAATCTTAACGTATCTGTAAAGAAAAATTGTGTTTGTTTTTAATTTTAAAGCTTTAGAAATACTTTTGCTTTAGCACCTCTGAGTTTTAGATAAGTCTAATATTGAAATAAAATTAATTTCTCGATTTGAGATTGTATTATTGTATGTAACATACCTTTATTTATTTCTACAATTATAAACTGAGTTTAGATTTTATTTATTTATTTTAAACTTATCTAATATAATTCTTGATTTGTTGGTAAGGCAAATCTAAGATTTAATATAAAATATCTAAAATATTTTATGTAAGCCAACAAATTGTATCTCCATTCTTACAAATACAATAATTACTAACATATCAGCTGGTGAATGATTGCTAACACTTGGTGTCTTTATTTTTAAAGGTGATTTTGTATGTTGTTGTTTTTGTTGGTGCGTAGCCGGTGGACTTCTTCACAGATATGTATCTGCAGCCCCTGTACATTGGGCCTTACCCTTCCTTCTCTCACTCTTCCCTCCCCTCCAACCCGTACGAGGTGTTGGTGGAACCCTGTCACCTGAACAACAACAATTCTTACCTGTCCGTGTTCACGGAGCAGAACTTTGGCTTCATCTGACTCTCTTCTCTCCACTCTTTCTCTCTCTCTTCACAGGTAGAGCAATGCTTCAGTGTTTGGAAGTCCTGCCTGCATACCAATACTAACCTTTAGTTGTGCTTGCTCTAATCAACAACTTGCTTTGTATGGCTGGTTTTGTTGTGCTTCTATACTAACAGTATCAACATATGACTGGTAACAACCAGCAGTTATCGAGGAGCATTTTTTAAAATTACTCACTCACTGCTTGTTGTCTTAAATTAGTGTTACAAACATGACTCTTTTTTTTCATATTTCAACCTAGTAGTGTATTTGGGGATAAGCTAAGGAGGGTGGGGGATATCGCACCATCCCCATACTACTTTCATAATTATGTTTCATATCACTCCTCCACCTCCAACCCCCACACACACATTTTCTTTGGAAATAACAAAAGATGATTGTATGTTATGCACACGTTATTTTGATGCATCTAATATTAAATTAATTAATTCAGTTTGAGTGTTCTATGAAAATTATCTTCTTATAATTAGCCCCCTTCTGACCATTGTTTACAATTCCCTTTCATTGGTTTGAATGGCACTATAATATAGCTAGCCCCATTTTGAGTTTGCTGTTAGCATATTACCACGGAAAACCTCTTTAAACAGCCATTATTTATAAATATTTGACGCTATCTCTAGACTCTTCTTGTTTCTATAGTCCTCCCAGTGATATATTTTAGATTGAATCACATTTCTAACTACTTTTAAGGTTATATTTCTTTGGCATTCTAAACAACATAAATTGTCCTTCTCATTTTTCCAATTCAATCTAAATTGAGAGTTTTCTTTATAAGGCATTTCTCAAGGTATTCAACCAACTCTTTATTACTCTTGATTCAATATATAATTAAATTTGTCAAACAATTTCATCATCCATCTGCAAGACTTACGTTAGCTACATCACCATTCACCATATATGATTATCTATGAACTGGTATATGTTCCTTAAGTATCCTATTAAGGTAGTCCCCCTAAGGGAGATTTTGAAAAGGATATGACATTATTTTTATCGTGGGAAATTTTGTCTAAGCTAAACTGGTTTTAAGAATAAAAACCACTCATCATTCTCACAATATTACCCTAAAAATTACTATTACTAAATATTATTATTTGTCATTAAGAGATCCAATAACCATCTTTAGATAATCAAAAATATGCTATTTTGAACTGACATACAGAATTGAATTTACCGGATTTTGAATTGATGGGTTGTCTTAAAAATAGAAATTATATTGAATTTGTAGATAACTATATTTGTGTTAAAAAAATCATTATAGAATTTTGTGTAGTTAAGAGTTGAATTCCTATACAAAAAGTCTATAAATAAAATATTTTTCTAAGTAAAACTAAAAAAAAAAATCTCAATTTTTTGTAGGATAGAAAACTCAATATAAAAATTCTTCATTTTTGTCACAATATGATCGTTATGATAACCATTTCAAACACTTAATTTTACTTCTTTTACCAATGGTCTTTGGTGGATGTAAATACATTTCCATGACTGTCGTTGGAATTTTAAGTAGAAAACTGTAACATTCCAGTTGGTTTTTTTTTACTGTTAATTTCAAGAGTCAATGGCAAAGAATGACGATGTCTAATATGGATTTTAAAAAATATATACAGTTTTGATATAATTAACTCACATTTAAATCAACTAGATGGACCATTTATTCCTTTTAAAATACCATTCAACAATTTCATGAAATATTCAAATTTGTTTAGTTAAACATATTAAAAAATGCTACAAAATTTTATATGTATGTATGTATATATATATAAGTCATTTTAGTGTGCTAGGTAAAAGTTTGTAAAACCACATCTTATGAATTTTAGTATTAATATGAATTGTATTGAAAGTAGTGATATAAGCCTGTTTGCAAAAATGAGGCTGAGCAAGAAAGAAGGTGGAAGGAGCGGATTAGATGATTTACTATCTGCTTGGCTGCAAATTAAAACACCTTTTACTCTGCTAAAAGCTCTGTCCTGCTAGTCCTTGTTAATTTCTTTAAAATTATAAATATCTATTGTATATTATTGGCTTTGAAGCTGTAACTAACAGTTTGTTGTACTATTTTTGCGATTTATGTGTGTTTGTGTGTGTGTTTTTATTTATTTCTGTATGTTTTGTGTGTGTGTTTGTGTGGTTTTATGTTGTTTTTGTTTTCTTATGTGTTTGTGTGTTGTTTTTTTTGTTTTTGTATGCTCATACATGCTTGTGTTTGCATGTTTTTTTAAATTCAATTGAACTGTATCATGTAATGTGTGGGTTAAAGGAATGGATATTAATAAACATTTAGGTAGCAATGAGTGTAGGATTTTACCCGAATCTTTAAATTCCTTCATATATAAATTAATGCAACACTGATGGTAATTTTTTAAAGTATGTTTTGGAAAACTAATAATAGTAAGCCAAACTTTTTTTGCTATTTAAGGAGATTTAAAAAAATCATTTGTAACAAATCATGTTTTAAACAATTAAAAAGGTGCTCAGTTACATTTTGTCTTAGTGGTAAAATAAATAAATATGATAAACATGTAACGAAAGAGAAAACACTGACTAACAACAAAGTAACATTGGAATCAGCAATAGCAGAGCAAGGGGAAGAGAATACTTCCAACGACGCGGATTGACCGTTTTCTGAACTATGCATCCACCACTTGGGGGAACTTTTGGGTCAATTGTGTATTCAAATAATATTTATTCTTTGATTCCAAACAATACTGGTCCACTTCGCTGGGTTCAGGGGNTCCTGGGATTGTTAGACACCAAGTTTCATGTCATCCAGCTCACTTGGACCACCTAGAAACCAGCATAGCAATAAGCATGTTTTTGCGCTTGACCTGATATTGATATTTACAACCAAAGTGTTTTCGCCGTCCTGGTATTGTGGCTGGTTACGAGTGTTTATTACTGAAACAATACCTGCCCTCAGTTTGCTAGCTTTCCTTAACCAAACTAAATAACCTAGTTGGTATCAACCAATGAGCTGAGAATTATACGCCCATTTCAAAACAACATCCCTCCTCGTGTTGGATTAAAGTGTTTATATCTTCATAGTCAATGGATTAAAACAGTTACAGCTGAACCTGGCTAATTTGAAGCTGAAGGGACCACTAGAAAAATCAAACTATCCAAAAATTTGAATTAGGAAAGTTTTTATATGTCATAGAAATATAACTTTAAACATCAATTCTGTGAAGTAAAATACAAAAGTGTATACATATCATGTTATTCTTAGATTTTCCATATCATTATGTACAGTACATAATACTTTATTTACCGTTTTAAATAAAAAGCTAGAAATTTTTTATTGTGTTTTGGAGTTAAAACTCTTGAGTTGTATTAAATTCTTCTAGATTATTAAGCACCTGGAAAATAAAGGCCTACATTATGTTGTCCCCCAACAAACCGTCTCAACTCTTCGATGTGGCTCATGGCCTGTGTAGACGTTGGGATCGGCTTCTCTGGAAGTTCCGTCTATTCCTCTTCTTCATCTGAAGATTCACTGTCATTTATTTTGTTCATAATATCTGCCAAAATGTCTGCATCTCTGAGTTCACCACAAACTGCCACGTTATCATCCAACTTCATAAAATCCTAATAAAGAACACCTGTATTATGTCCAACATCTTTCCAGTTGTCTGCAGTGGGTTCGATCTCCTCAACATCTTCAATTTGCTCTTCCCCTTCATTGTGGCAGAAACCTTCTTCTCTTATAGGTCCTAAATTATTAGCGCCCAAAAATGCTACATGCTTACATGACACATGCTTTCATCCTAGCAGACCCTTACAGATAAACTTTACTGAAAGTTAAAAAATAAAAAAATAAAATTACATCTAACATAATATTTGGACTTATCTGGTAGCTGTTGAAGGACTCCACAGCCACTGGAGGTATTGTGACAGAGGTTTTGACAGTTTTTCTTAACAATCCAGACCTCATCCATTGAAAGAAAATAAATAATATTTTCTGAACAACTACATAGGTGCTCCAAAAAAACTGTAGTAGACATCCTCAAGACAGATGATCCAAAAATGTATACTAACGTAATTGTGTACCACAAAAAACCCTTAAATTGAAGAGCACAGATACATAAATAACACTGCAACTTGATTTGTTTCGACTCTCGACTCTAATACAGACTTAACTGCAACTCACTGAAGGTGCGAAGAAACACAAGGTTTTAATACGCAATAGAAACTCCCCAAACCATTCTGGAAAGGTGTTGAAGCTAGCAATCGTATCTGAAAGTGTAGCAAAGTTCTCACAGAGATGAAATTAGCTGACGCCATCGAGTCTGTCTAGTTTCATTGCATGCAGTCTGTGTGCTTTGCGGGTGTTCTCTACTTGTTTCCAAGAAGGTGCAGGTGGGGAAAAGCTGACCAAAGTGATACACATATTATGAACTTCTGATTTATAATACTTGCTATCTACACTGCTTCACAGCACGCTGCAGGGCCTAAATAATTTCTACCCAATACTTACACAGTTCATAGCCCCACAAACTCACAATTTTGAGATCTTGTCACATTTATTTTATTAATTTTCTTTCCAATCTTTCCACGGAGCACATTTTGATAAGCGCTACTTTAGATAATCCCCACTAAGACCCCATATACATTTAAAAAAAACTATATTTCATTTATTGGCCCGAGTATTATTTTTTAAATTGATTATCTTAAATTGCTTTGCCATGTCCTACAAGCTGCCTAAAATAATAATTTTTCAGAAATGATAATGATTAGTAAATGAGAATATTAGTAATAAAATATTAATGTTGTCAATATGACTACCTGATTATACTTCATAAGAGTAAATTGGGACATAATAGACACTGCAATAATTGGACATGTGTTAAAGCAGCATTGCAATGTATTTCACACAACTCAAAGTAATTGTTCATATCATTGTGTATGTATCATCATTTGCATGGCAACAGACTGTGACACTCGTCAGTCTGTACATTGTTATATTCGGTCAACTATAGTACACTTTCGTCTTTTTAGATTGTGTACTAAAACATGGCGGTGAATAAGTGAACAATTTAATATGTGAAAACTATTTAAAACAATTACTTGTGTTTAAATTGTATTAGAATGAACTTAATTTATTTTATAAGTTTTCATTTTGCATTTGTAATCATTAATTTTCACAGTCCCTTTCCAACTTTTTTTTCAGTCATGTCCATAATAAATGCTCATTTAAGGTTTTGATGCTATAGATAATTAAAATATTTATGTGTGGTAGAGATTAAAATAAAAGTGATTAAAAAAAATTAAAACACAAAATTACATTCAAAATTATAAAAGAAACCAGCATCTCCATTTCACTCAATATTAAATTTCTAGGCGGTATGATGTACTTGTGTTATACTTGACACTAATAGAGTGAATGAGTGGTAGGCGTGTAAACCAACATATATAGGAAAAAACTGATGATTGATAGGTCTCGTAGATGAATAGAAACACATAATAATAACAAGGTCATTCTCTAATTATATTTCTAAAAGAATGCTAATGCATTTTCTTAAAAATAAGTTTATCTTTAAGTGTATTTCAATGAATGTAAGTTGTGGATAGCTAAACCTGACATTGTATCATGGAGCTATAGGAACACATCATTAGCTCACTAAAATCTCAAATCTTGAGCGAGTCTCTTTCTTTCTTTTTATAGCTCTCTCTCTTTCGCTTAGTATACATCTGCTTTTTTTTATCTTCATCCTTCTCATATGTGTTTTTTCACTCTCTTTTACACTTGTTCTTGTTTTCACTCTCTCATTTTCTCTTTACTAAACATGCATGCTCATTCTCTCTTTCACCTTTTATGTTTTCCCTTTCCTCTCTTGACCTGCTCTACTCTTGCTCTCGTGCGATTTATCTTATATACTCTATTTTGCTCACTTCTATGCTCTTCTCTCTTCTTCTTCTTTTTTTTTCTCTTAAAATCTCTTTCCTGTCTTTCATTTTGCCATCCACACTAACCATCAAATGGCTAGTTTTCGCTCATATACAACCTTTGAGGTACCTGTAGTTATATTGTGTTCCACTTTGTTTATATCTCCAGACTATTGGCCTTTTATTTCTATTCCAAACCACTGTAAGAGCATCTAAATGAAAACAATTACAAATGTTCAACAAAACAATCTTAGCAATCAATTACTTATATTTATAATTTTTTTAAATTTACTTGTCATTTTTCTCTGGAAAATTAATTACGTTCACTAGAAGATAGTCGATCTCAATTTTGAAGAATTTCCTTACTTTACTATTGATTTATTTTTAAATTTTAAATCTTACTTCTAGAAACAATCGTTAATGCTTGATTGGCTTTAACGATAGTTGTCATAATATACTAGCTATATGTTCATCACTACAGTCGGTAGAAAAACCCTCAACAGCTTGAATTGGTCTTTAATAAAATATGACTGATTAGAATCATGGTTTCAGCCTGTTCCCGCAGCCGAACAACTATCATCTATTGGAACATTGCTCTACTGTAATACTGTAACTATATCCTTGTGTACCATATATCCTGCTGTTGTCATTGTGAGTAGCCTGCTGTATGTTGTGGCTTGTCTATATCCCACCTCCAGCCTGACGAGGCCCTCTCGGATGACTTCTTGTTCCCAATGACGTCGCGCCTCTCCTATGCCTCCTCACCTGAGTCGGACCTGGACCTGTCTCCAGAGCCTCGGGCACCTCTCCCCCCTTCTCGACTGGTGAAAAGCTCTAGTGACCCCAGTATAGCCACCCAGGAGGACACCGGCCCGGGGTACACCGCTCCCCCACCTTACTCGCCGAACAACCATCCCTACAAACAGGTAAATAGTCAGAAAAATATGTTTCTAGATGTTCTCCATATGTTATTAAACAAACGAATTTTAGTGCTAATATGCACTAATCTAGTATTTATTATGTTGTTTAAGTTTTTTTTTTTAACTTTTTAAGGCTTGTTCAAGTATTGTTCTAAAATATTTATTTTTATTGTATATTAGTACTACTTTCATTGTTAGTTAGAGTTAACATATCTTAATATTATATATGTATGAAAATCTGACTTGCTAATTTGTTAAAGCAGAACATATTAGAATAAGAGAAAACATTTCTAGGCTATTTTAGCTTCACTAAAGTCATCAATCTTGTTAAAAGATGTTCATATTAATGTATTGATTCAGATAAAGTTTATATATATTTTACCCTATCTGATATGAACCAACCTTTATATGATTTACTCTTAGTAGTAATGGCTGTCTTTTAACACCACTCATACAATACTTCAAATTTAATAACATGATACCCGCCTCGGTGGCATAGTTAGCTGACACGCTAGTTTCGTGTTAATCTAGACTGCCGAGGACAGGGATCTCGAGGTTTGAATCTCGGTTGTGTGAACTGGAGGAGGTTTTTCCTAAATGTTTTTCCACTCTACCTCCACGCAAATGCGGGTTCTCTTCATCTAAATTCAACCTTTACCATTCCTAACCCATTAGCTTAATTAATACTTAAGCATATAACCCGAATGGGTAGTAAGACGCAGTGCTAAATAAAAATAAAATTAAAAAAAATAAACGTAAGAGACTTGTCTAGATGTTTGATAAGTGTGAAGATTTATTTTGTGCATAATTTGATATTTAAAAGCCACTTTTTTCATTATTTGGTGTTAAAAATAGGTTTTCCTGCCCTAAATTCATAAGGGATAAAAATATTACAATCATTTATTATTTGTAGTATGGTAATATTATTTAATGGGCTCAGGCCTTAGTTTTGTTGACTAGGTATTACCACAAGAATGGAAGGAAGGTATTTTAACTATATACAAAAAGCGATAAAATCATCTGTAATAACTATATAGGTATCTCACTACTACCAACCAGCTATAAAAAATTTTTAACATATTTTAAATTACATTAATGCCAGAAGAAATAATTGTGGATCATCAGTGTGGATTCCACAAATTAGATAAACACCGAATCAGATTTTAACTAATCGGTAAATATTAAAAAAAAAAAAGTGGGAATAAAGCATGACAGTTCATCAATTATACATAGATTTTATAAAGGCCTACGATTCATTAAAAAAGAAATAAATTAAGAAATTTGAGTGAAATTTGCGATACCTAATAAACATGTCGAGCTAATTAAGATATGTTTGACTGATACACAAGGCAGGATACAGGTTGCATGAAACTTTTCAGGTACGTTCAAAATACATGATAGGTTGAAACAAGGAAATACACTTTCCTCATTACTTTTTAATCTAACCTATTAGGGTAATGCATGAAAGTAGGGAAGGGTTGATATTAACCTGTACTCATAAGATATTGTCAGGATAATCAAGTCTCATATATAACGGGGGGCAGGACTAGCAGTGCAAATGGGAGATTCTTGAACCTTACTGTTCAGGCTACTGATTGGCAAACCCAATGGGAAGAGACCATTGGGAAGACCTAAACACCCATGGAAGGATAACATTAAAATGGACCTGAAAGAGATATTTTGCTATAAATATTTAGAAGAAGGTACTTCAAAAAGCAAAAAGAGGGTTTCCTTAAAGAGACATATTATTAATTTATTAGGGTTAAATTAACCTTCTTTTCTTAAGTAGATGGGTACCTTAAACTTCAATTGCTTCATTTGCAGTTTCTTCAGTTGTTCGGTCGTTGCTTACAAATTAATAATATTGTTAATGAACATTGAATACAAAAGTTACATTGATAGACGTTCCTTAATTGTAACTCTTTAAATATTTTTTCCACGAAAAATGCGTGAAATAGCTTTTCCCACCCAAGTTTTGAGAACATCCAATTTCTCAAATCTTGCACAGGCCTAACTAAAGTTGTTATATTCTTTATGAGGAAATATATTAGTAGATCAAGCACCTTCTTCCGTCTATTTAGGACCTGGTGCCTCAGTTGACAACACCCTCAGCTCTGCCACCTAAGACGGATAAGAAAAGTATAATTTAAATGAAATGTACTTGCATTTGACTAGAGGGCAAGTGGTAAATCAGCTAAAATAAACTACCCATGAATAAAATTCCCATTACTGACAAACCAGACCAGACAAGCTTGACGATTTGGACCAAGTTGTGTTCGCTCTTAGTGATGGGGGTGCAAAACCCCTTACACCACCAAGACACACTAAAGCTAGTTTTTGGATATGATAGTTGTAGGTAAAGCTGGCAATGCAGTAGGACTCAATTTTGACTTTTGTCTCACTAAACTTGTGCATGAGTGTCCCAGTTTCGACATGTTTGGGAGCTCTTGAAGACAATAGAGACATCACCAATCTTTATGATCGTATTAACTTTAATCTGACATTTCTATTTGTGACCCTTTGTTTGCATCCTGACATGGTACAAGTGCATCTCCAGTTACATAATAGTTGTTTCTCTTTCACTAATACCTCATAGTAGAAAAGTAGATGGATTATTATAAAATCCTGAGGATTCACTCCTACTCCAGCTCTTAATTTTGTTCATGTAATTAAATAATTTGACTAGTTAGAACTATCTACATGTTCATTGTTACTATCTACTTACTTCAATGTGTGGTGTTTGTTGTCGCAGAACTTTGATAGCCACAACGGTGTGTTACTACCGCCCGATCACCACCACAGCCACTCCCACCAAGTGGCGCACAGCAAGCGCCGCTCCCACGGAGACAGCAAGTATGGCTTTTCTCCCTCCTCGTCCCACGACTACCCCTCTTTCCCCCACATGGTGAACGGAGGTATGCCATGTTCCCCTCTAGCTCACTCACCCCCTCTCCAGTCTCCCCCAGAGCTACCACCTCGCATCGACCGCACCATCAAGCCCCCCCGATGTGGCACTTTGGGCCGCTCTGCCGCTGAGAGGTTGTTTGGGAAGGGAGGGGACGGTCCCTCGGACGACAACAGCATCGACCCTCCCAACTATATAAATGCTGTGCCTCACCATCGCTCCCAAGGCAGCTCCTCCCTGGAGAAGCACAATATGAAGGCTGTGAGTTCAAATTAATTGTTCACTAAATAAGAATCAAAACACCATCTAGAAAATATGGACCCTTTCTTGTGTCTTGGTTACTTTAAATTATAACAAAAACACATTGCACTTAAACCTGTACGAAGCTTCAAAAATGTAATCCAAATTTGAATCTTGGTTATAGATGAGTCGAGATGAAGTGAAAATATTTCAAATGAAATTTAAAAAAAAGAAGTTAAGGTTTTGTGCCTTTGACCATTTCTATTTGGTTTTTCATGTCTATTGCATCATAAACAACAAAAATAACTTTTTTATTTATTTTTTGTAGATTAGATAAAATAATACAATTTTTTCTGATTTTATTATTTTCCCAACTATTTAAGTCTTTATCAGGGGCTGACAAACCTTTTGGACCGAAGGAACCCATGTCCCAGAAAAAAATAAATGCGCTCATAAAATTGTTCATACCAATAACAAAAATTGTGAACACTCAATAACGTCAGTTAAGTTTTACAAGTATAGAAGTATGAAACAAACAGAAAACAATAAATGTTCTCGCTGCATATTTGGCAAATGTCCTTTATTCAGATTTGTAAATTTGGCGATCTAATTACTGATGTTATGCTATAGTGTCAAAAACAAATAAAGGATCTTCTAAAGTTATCTCGCAAAGCTTGAGATAACTATGGCGCAGTACAGTTCGAAAAACACTTGTCTATATAATTCTTTTTACCAATCTTGTAGAGCACCTCCTTAGTTTACCCAAGAAACTAAGGTCGGTGTACAACAATGTAAAGGCAGAGACAACAAAATAAAAAAAGGAACATAAATTTGCAGAGGAGCCGATAGGACTATAACAAAACAATGGACCTTAAATAGTTCATGTGTTCTGTTTCCCCGAAGCCACTCAACAGAATTTCTCATGATATTAAAAGGTCGAAGATATTCCCAGAAGGGGAAGGTTTACGTGACAATATAAAAAAAGGCATCAATATCTTTGGTTATTTTATTGATATATAATGATGATATAAGAATCTGGCCCCAAAGGGGGAAGATAAATATACATAAATATTATTAGAATAAGTTAACAATTCAAAAGGTTGGCAATCCATCTAAAAAACGTTAATGCCTCAAATCTCATAACAACAAAGGTAATGCATGAAAAGCATTTAAATTTGATATTTACAATATTTTACCAAAGTGGATAAATATATATTAAACATTTAACAATAATTCAAGTTTTCTATCTATCTCAAAAAATAGACTTCTCAACTCGCCTAACAACAATGATAAAACTTTAAAGTAATAAAGTTTAATGTTTACGTATTTTACCAAAAATGGATAAATATATATATTAAACATTTAACAATAGTTTAAGTTCTTTATCTGTCTCAAAAATTAGACTTCTCAACTCGCATAACAACAATGATAAAACTTTAAAGTAATAAAGTTTAGTAATTACTGTTCCAAAGTCAAACAGGCTATAAATTTCGACGTTAAAAGTTATCATTTCATTCCAATTCATTACAAAGATTTACAGAACGCGACCCAAAGGTGGTCTTTACATATACCCAACAACAATAATGATTCTAAGTTAGATGATAGAATATTTAAAAATAAAGTTTAAGTCAAAAAAGAATTTTGACGTACATTGTCCAAAAGGGAATTTTTTCTTTTACTTATTTCTCATTCCGAACACCTATGTGTGTTCCTGGAGTAGGCCCAGACAAGAGTGACGCTCTAAACATCCTAGGCCAATATATACACTAGTTTATTCGCCCAGAGAGGGGAAGAGGGGGAAACCAAAACAAAGGAAAAACACATCACAAGACGGGGAGAGAAAGAACGACTAGAGGGAAGGGGAATGATGGAGAAGCATCTAGAATGAAAGTTTTCCATAGAACATGGGTGTCTTAGGCGCTTACGTCACATTTATTCCCACCATGCCATGCGCGCCTTGCAAAACAAGCTTCAGTCAGTCAGTCTAAATACACAGTTGATTGTGCGCGGAGGTGCGAGAGCTCGCTTGTAGACGTGATACCACAACACAGTATAATCGGGCGACAGTAAGCCAACTCTTGATTTATATCGTTCTTGTTTAGTTGTGGACTTAGTTTCTTCTTGTAGCTTAATAGCATTAAACGCTACAATCTCTTAAAATTGTTATATTAAGTCAAGGTCTTCATGGTTGTATTGGAAATACTTTTTTGATGCTTTTATGAATCTCAAATCTCTCAAATACCATAGGATTCAAGGATTTGAGTATCCCATCTCTAATATTTGAAAGATTCATATCAAATTCAAACATTTAAATGCAAATAGATCATAGACCCGATGGAAACAAATTCAAAATTCAAATCTAAAATTTGAACATTTAAATATTTATACTTTTTAAATAAATTATTATTGATCTATTAATTTACTTGACCATGTATACTCATGAATCACATAATATTTAAAATCGAGTCATTAGTTTGACAAAGTTGACTGACTATACTTTTGTAATGAGCTCAATTAAAAAAACATGTATATTTTAACCTAAATTGGATTTGAATTTAATACAATTTTAATTTTCAATCTTGATTCTATTTGAAACATTTTCACTATAAAGTATTCAATACTGATTTAATTTGAGTTGGTATGCAAGGATTAGGATTTTATTCGAATTTGAAAATCTTAAGATTTTCAAATGCCTAATTGCACTAATATTCATTTAACTCATAACATTATGTGGTAAAAAGCAGTGTCATCCTACACATTTTTAACACAAATAGCCTCATTCACTTGAAAATACAAACTCTAGTAGGGTATTAGCTGATGCATATTATATAATTAATATCAATACAATTTATAACATTATCCAAATCATATACGGGTAGTGTCATGAGTGTGGCATTTTTTAAAGCCAACAAGTTTATATATATTTAAATCTTAATAATTATGATTAACCTCGTTTCAGACCAACTTTAATCAAATTGTAGGAAATGCAAAATGTATATACAGGACTGCACTTTAGTATGTTCAGAGTGTCTAAAAATACTGAAATTTACATATTTTTTTTATATGACACATACAGGAATATACTTGAGTATTGAATATGACATATACTGGAATATACTTGAGTATTGAATCAGGTGCTGTAAAAATAATAAGTATCTTCTAATTGAGTGAAATGTTGGCTACAACAGTTTGTATCAATATATCCAAATACTAACTGAAAAGAGGAGTGACTCTTGCCTCACATAGCCTTATTCCTTTCAAATTAATATGAAATTCTGTTCCAAAACCTTTTAATACTATTTTTCTTTGACTTAAGTTTTATAATCATTGCTAATTAATTAATGTAAACATATTATTAGAAAATTCTCTCTTATCATACATATCTAATCACGTCATTTTCTTATGGGTTAGGCAATAAACTGTGAATATAGCTCAAAAAAGAACAATGTACATAATCCACCCTCACTAACTTTCTACACACTTCCCTATCCTTGCATAATCCCTTTTCTTCAACAACATCCATACATCGAGTCATACATGCTTGTTTATTCTTAAAACTTTTAATGACTTTCTTATTCAAATATTCGTCTACCTCATTTAACCACGTCTTACATGGCCAAACCCTTCTTTTTGATCCACACTCTTCCATCATATATTTTCTTCATCACTCGATCCACACTTATCCTTTCAACATGCCCAAACCAACAAAGGACTCTTCTTTAACATTTACCTATTGGATTCCCTTTCAAACCGCATTCCTTCAGTACACATTCATTATTGACTCTGTCCATACAATTTTTTCTGCATACATTTCTTAGATATGTAATTCCAACCGCATTCACCTTACTCTTGTGTTTCTCCTGACAAACCCAAATTTCACATCCTCAAACAATGTTGGTGTCAACAAACTTTTATATACTGCCCTCTTTGCCTCTTTTATTACTACTGCATTCTTTGCAATAGTCCACATACATCCAACTACTCTCCGAGATGCATTCACCCGTCTGTCGATTTCATCATTCATGATCCATCCTACCATTTTTACAGAACATTCTGCCCAGATACACAAAATCATTCACTTGTTCTAACAGTTTTCCATTTGTACTAAGCTGACAATCACTTTCTGATTCATATCTAATCAAAAACTATCACCTTAGTTTTGGAAACATTTATACGAAGATCCATTTTGCTTGTTGCCACATTCAAATGATTTAATGCATTCAGCTGTGATTTCAGGAGCATCCGAACACCATAGTATTAATTTGTCAACCAGGATGTCTTATACTAATGATCACACTTTATAATATCATGATTTGAGAATAGAGATTAGTGTGTTGCTTTTGTTTATCATTGTATTCAGTTCTAGACTTATGAAATTGTTTGGTTTCTTCTGTCAAACAGAGCAGTTATGACAGTGTATCGTCATACGATTCGTTCAACAATCGTCTAGGCCCCAATGCTCATGATGATTTGAAATGTGGTAGTAATGGGCAACCGTTATCCCCACGCAACCATGACCCATACAGGTTTACCCGCTCCACTGCTCAACCCATCAAGAGCAACAGTATGGAGAGCACACACAATGCCAAGCCTTCCAAGCCTCCCGACTATAGCAAGTACAGGTAAGCCTTAGTCATTAACAAGCTTGAATACAAGATTATTGACATTGTGTTGCTTCTGTTTTATATTTTCATTCACAATTTTAAAGATTTTATATCAGTGTTTGCTCAGCAATAAACTACCTTTTTCTTATATTCAAAAATATCTCTATTTTCATTCTTAGTTGTTTTCTTAGGAAAATATGTTTAGTAATTTTGACAATAATTTAAATCAATGGCGATGCTGTTCTTATATCATTGTTTTTCAGTTTAATAAACATATTTGTTTAATTTTTATATCACTCTTTAGTATATATTAATATAAATGTAATTTTAAGTTTATGATGTAATCTTTATGCTATTGCTTAAACACCTCTAATTTTATTTTATTTTAACAATTATAGATCTCTGAGTAAAGTCTACTCTATTGTTTCAGATAAAGTTAATTTATTGAACACTTATACTTAATTAAAAGAAAATATAGGTTAACAAGCGGAAG
Organism: Timema bartmani; assembly: GCA_902151455.1. Lineage (NCBI taxonomy): Eukaryota > Metazoa > Arthropoda > Insecta > Phasmatodea > Timematidae > Timema > Timema bartmani. Next base: position 197,214 of record CABFWB010000760.1, read on the forward strand.
GACAAACACAATAGCTTATGTTTTGCACAAACAGTGTTAACAGCCAAAAAAAATTTAACATTGCTAAAATCGGATCTTCCCCTCCTGGTGATAAAGTTACAGCCAGGAAACTTAATGTTGTGTTTGTTATAGAGTTAAGTTAGTTTGTAATTTGATTGATAAATTCAGGAAATGCATCTTAAATACCCAAAATTAAAACTCGCCATTTCATCTCAATTATTTGTTTGTAAAATAGTATTAAAATGTTAGTAAAGATGTGGTAACTTTTCTTGCAGCGGGTCTCTGGTCACTCTAGAGGGGTTGTCTGCCGCCCTTCATGTGCATAATGCATCCCCCATCTTCATCTCCAGTCTCAACACCTTAGTTTGAACCTCCTTGCTAATGTATCAGTCCCGTCGTCCACTTTGTGCATCGCGTCCCCAACACATATGCTTAGCACTCTTAGGTGCTGCTACCATTATCCTGGTCTAGGCTAGCTCATGTTCTTCTAACTTGTCATGTCGCATTCAACATTTTTATTTCATAGTGAAATATTCAGAGATAAGCCACATATAAGGCATTAAACCTGCACAGGTGGGTATGTGAACACAGGCGTCAGTCTTATCTAGTCCAGTTTTCTGATGATGGGGAGTTCGCAGTTTGAATTCTGACAGGTATATTGAGTTGTTTCTTCCTAGATGGGTTTCCTCTATGCAAATGAATGTGGACACATTTTCTTTTAATTGTAGTTATCATAACTACCCACAAAATGTAAATATGAAGATAGCCTGGACGGGCCATCATAAAACTAACTTCAGATATAATTTTAGTTTAAATTTGAGGTTTTTTCCTCTTCAGATATTTGCTCAAATTTAAATGTTATTTTCCACACTTAAAAATATTTAATCCAGATTAATTTTTTAGGTGTATATACTTTTTTTTTTGTGATACCTTTGACTCACTTTGATTGTCGTAACTAAAATTCCTATTTAATTTTTTTTAGCAGCAAACGTCTCCAATAGCATCACTCATTTTCTTAACTTTGGCTACTTATGTATATATACACTCTGATTTGTAGTGGATAAAGTGATTGGATTTCGTCAAAAAAAAAGTTATATTAAGATGTTTATTTATGACCTGGCTAAAAGTCTTTTCATTTGATAATGGCAGTAAAAAAAGTTGTGAGTGTGTAGATTACTAAATTTAATAACGTTTGTTTAAATCTATTTTTATATTGGGTCACAATTTGGACATTTGTCTCTTGCATACAAATTATGAATGATTTATATTTGAGTTAATTACCCCAACCCCACCCCTATATCTTTTATAAAGACTAAAATTATAATTAGTCCTCATATTTTAAGTTTGGGTAACCCAATTTTTAAATTCACTTGCTGAGTACCCATATTGTATACAAGTGAATAATGATGCGATTCATAAATATGTCAACTTCTGTAAACAAGATATATATTATTTACACTAAATATATGGCTCTTTAATAAAATCTAGAAATTAAATTAGAAACTTTTTTATTTGGGCTTATTCTCTTAAGTGGTGAATAGTGTGGAAATGTCTCGTACATCAATGGCAGCAAGGTAACAGATGGAGGTGGCCTAGACAATTGTTTGCCCCGCCCCTTTATAGTTCATGGTTCTGTCTCTAGAGAGCCCTAGTAAGTAAGGGTGAAATATGAATGTTACATCCACAGAGTAGGTATAACTTGACTCGAATTATAAATATTCTTAAAGTAATTTGGTCTTGAAGAATGTAAAAGTGTGACCTGTTTAAAAACATTTAAAAACACTATATTATAACATTTTTTTAGGCTGTGTCTAACTTCATCAATTTTTATTTATGTTCATGTATCATACACAATCAAATAGTTAGAAAAGAAAAAAATGCATTTAACCTTTCCCTAGAGTGGGTGTGAATCAATGTTTCATAATCAATAAGTTATTGTAATCTCATCTTTCAATAAACTAGTGTACTTTTAGCCAGGCTGATTACTTAATATTGAAGCTGATAGTTCAATGCTATAATATGACTGTGACTAAAGTAATGAATGAGAAAATAAATTAGTAGAGAAATGATTCGTCAGATAAGAGTATACGAGTAGAAAAATGGCTGTTGGTCCTATGCAGGTAGTTGCGGTGCACGAACACAAGATAACGGGTTTTAATTTGGTCTCAATTGTACATCCTTCATGTGAAAAATAAAACAAATCCTTTGTTCCTTTGTTGTTTACGAGAATGGCTTAGTTAAATGATTTCCTTCTCTGAACCAAAAGCTTAGTTACTCTTAGACGGGCTCTTAATAACTCTTTCTTGAGCTTCAACACTAACAATCCAAGAAATGGACTGTAACTTTCTGCTCCTTGAACCCAAACAAGCTACGATATTTATACTTGGGCCCAAATAGACTAACTCTTAGTACGTCTATCTGGGACAGTAATTCCGGGTATAAATATGTGTTACACTCCTGAGAAACACAATGCTATAGAAAACAATGTTTTAAAATGTTCCCATAAAGATCAGTTTTAAATCTGGGGGTTAGTTTTCAAGGCTCCCACCCATCCCTCCCTTTCCCCAAAATACCTCAAAATTGTATCATATCTCTGAACTTATGCATAGATAAAAATGCAAGATACACTTACAAAGATAATTTAAACAAGATTCGGTAGCATGAATATTTGTTGAGTGTTGGTACCATTTGTACCAATAGTTTGAACAGTATTTGTAAATAGTCTCAAAGCTGCAGCGATGTCTACACCATGCTTGCCAAATTCAGGACTATGTACCAAGTCCATATTCACATCTAGATTAGTTGACTATCTACTTTTCTTTGCAATCAAAGTTGTATATGAATACCAACTATTATGGACGGACAAAAACTTCTCTATATTGAAACTAAAAATCTGTAAACACACACAAAGAATGATAAGCACGAGCCACTCGTGCGCCTCAACTATGGTAATGATTAGGGCTCGGATTTATATTTAGTTTCATATTTTAAAATGTGTATCATATTTATACTCATAAATGTATATTCATGAATTGTGTAGTTTTCATTGCTTTGATCTAATTTTTTAAACAAATATTTTTGAATATTTTTGTATTTTTTGTTAACAAATACATATTTCTTTGTTATGGTTTATAAACACATATTTTGTTAGTTTTAGTACAAAATGTATACACAATTTAACCTTTTGGCAACAAATAACATGTATTCTAAGAAAGATTGTATCTACTTTCTATGCTGTTCTTATTTATAGAAGAAAGATCAAATTTTGTTTACTTGAAGGAACCACAATAATTTATGCTGGCATAGCCTTCCAGCTTATAAGTTACCTAAGCTGGTAGTTTGTTGCTTATTAGAGAAGTGGATGGAGGTGGTCACTGGGGAGGGGGGACGGCTTAGGGTCGGGATGCTTCCTTCTCATAAGCTGCTCGTAAGCTGCTTGGACATTATTTTCACAAACTTATTGTGAGGTGCTAATTGAACCGTTTACTAAAATATTATTTATTTGCATCAATAATTCAGTAACAAGATAGTAATTGTGAAGTTAGGATGCGTCCAAAAACTTTGAAGTGTGTTACTTTAAATGGATATGTGTTAGAATATGGTTGTGCGTTTAAGACAAATGGTGTTATTTTATTTTGTAATATTTGTGAGAAAAAAAATCACTGCCAACACGAGATTTCAAGTCACTCAACATATAGTGGCAGCCAAGCATGGAAAGAATGCATCGTTGAAAAAAATCATCAAAACAGCAACTTTTGAATATTCGAGAGTCGGAACTTGTAGGATTACCACCTAGATCAATATTTTTCAAAGACATTTGCCATGCTTTTATAGCAGCAAATATTCCATTTAATAACTTGAAAAATCATGTGTTAAAAGGAACTTTGGAAAAATATACAAAACTAAGCATTCCTGATGAGTCAACTATCAGGAAAATCTACCTACCAAAAGTATATACTGAAACATTATTAAAAAATTCGGCAAGAAATTGGTAACAATTCGCTATGGTTATACATTGATGAGACAAAAGATTCAACAGGCCGTTATATTGCTAATGTTACTGTTGGTACTTTGAAGCGTATTTCTCTTATCATTTCTGCTCACTACTGAGTGTTTGTAAAAATCTAACAACTCAACAATCTCAAAAATATTCAATGATTTAATGATGATACTTTGGCTCGATGGAATACAATATAACCGTGTTCATCTATTCCTCTCCCATGCAGCACCCTACATGATAAAGGTGGGAAAGGGATCAAAAATACAGTACACAAAGATGGTTCATTTAACATGTTTGACACATGGTGTGCATCGTGTTGCAGAAACTTTGCGGTCATTATATCCTGAAGTAAATCAAGTAATTTCAAATGTGAAGAAGGTTTTTTTTTTAAGGCCCCGAGCTGAGAGTGGCGTTGTTTAAACAAGAAGCACCTGGTTTACCACTCCCACCACAGCCTATTTTAACCAGGTGGGGAACTTGGATATATGCTGCAACATATTATGCAGACAATTTCAGACAAATTCAAGAAATTATCACAATGCTCCACAAGGAAGACGCTGATTCCATATGTGAGGCAAATAAAACAATGTTTCAAGGAAGTGTTCAAAAAGACTTAATTTACATTAAATCTACCTTTTTGTGCCTGAGCGAAACAATTAAAAAACTTGAGACAAAAAAAAATGTGCCTTTAGTGACCAATATTCAAAACATTGAACATCTTTGTTAAGATTAGAAGACTCTCCTGGTGAACTTGCAAAGGATGTATTAAATAAGTTAAACTTGGTCCTTAGTAAAAATCCTGACTACAATACAATTAAAACAGTTCAGTGAAATTCTGAGTAGCAACGAACAGTTAGAGTTCAACGAAGAAGAATTTTCCCTGTCAGATATTGCTAATTTTAAATATGCTCCTATAACCTCATGTGATGTGGAGAGTAGTTTTTCTCAACTTAAAAATTTGTTGGCGGATAACAGACAATCTTTTAAATTTGAAACACTTAAGATGTGGGTTGTTGTCCAGTGTAATGGTGGAATTTAATGTCAAACTATACCAGCAATCATTAAGGAAGGTATGTTTATATGGATTATATAAATTAAATTCTATTTTTGCTTGATTTATGTTGCTTTGTATTTATTTATATTTCCTGACAAAAAAAAATTTATAAGCACATATTTTAATCAAATATTTTGGCAAATTTAAGCACATACAAATTACATATTTCTTTGATTTTAAGTAAATATACATCCAAGCCCTAGCCTAATGATATTTAAAATACCACGCTCAAAAATTATGGGGAAAGGGAGGAGGAAATTGTGATGTGGCCTGGGCGGCTCATTGCATCACAAGGGCGGAAATCGGGCAGTTGGTGCACAATTCTATTGAGTGAAAAACATTGTAGCCAATTGGGGACAAGGTTAAGTAACAAAAATATCACAGATTATTAAAATGTTGTAACTTATCAACGTTATAGCAGGAATCACTGTACCTCTCTTTGAAACTTGAGAATGTAAAACCAAATGTTCTAGCATACCTAATTGCCTACTACACAGCTTGTAATGAATTATTTTTTCAATTTAATATAGTTGAATAAATATTTTTAATAATCATCTGAAGTACCTACTTTTTTTTTTCCAAGATATTTGATCAACTAAATAATATAAAAATAAAGAATTAACAAATACTTTGCGAAGTAATTAAATAAAAGTTATAGCTTTATTGTACACAGTGTTACAAGTAATAATAATAATCATCATCATCATCATCAACTGCTTCCAGCCTGTGGTCGGTCAGTTTAGTAAAATGACTCCATCTTCCTCTATCCTTCCACTAATTGGTTCCATTCTTATTCTTTCGCTTGCACACTTTCTGTTATCTGCTCCTCCTCCCATCTCTTTCTTGGCCTACCTTGCGGTCCTTTTCTTACATGTTTCATTTCCGTTATTTTCTTTGACATCTTCTCCTTCTTCATCCTTATTACATGTTCATACCATCTCAATCTTACTTTCTCTACTATCTCATGTACTCCCTGTACTCTTACTATTTCCAGGATAACTTCATAAATACCATTACCGAGTCTTTCCGAAATTCATATCCTCTTTCCATCAGTTGTCTTATGGCAAAGATCAAGTCTATTGTAGACCTCTATTCCTTAAATCCATGTTGCTCCTTTCATTTTATTTCTTATTTTCTTTTCCAGAATCTTCTCACATATTTTTGTACATTGCCACATCAGTGTTATCCCCTTATAATATGTACTCTTCTTCCTGTCTCCCTTCTTGAAAATAGTTATTATAACTCCTTTTTTCCATTCTTCCGGTACCTTGTTCTGCTTCTATATCACTCCCAGCACCTTGTATAACTATTGTATACCTACTTCACCAGCTGGTCTTATCATTTACACATTCAGTTCGTCCACACCCGATGCTTTTACTTGTTTCAATCTCTTTAATGCACCCACCTCTTTATATGTGGGACCCCTTTCCCCCCCCTCTTCTGTTATTTATAATAAACTACAAGTATTTGGAGCAAAACTTTCAGTGCACTCTTCACATTAAAATTATAGCTTCGTAGAGTAGATGTTTCTTAAATCCAATCATAGTTTACTTATATTACTCTGTTTTTTTGTATACTTTAGTGCCATTTTGCTGACTTCTAGTGCGGTACACTGATTAATTATTTGATAGTTAATTTCCAGGCTGATAATTTATCATCCAGCTAAAAGGAGCACCCAAATTTCCAAGTGCCTAATTGTTAGTCCTTCTAATAATCAAACCCAAAACTCATACTAGTGATTAAATTCACTATTATAACCTTGTAGAAATAATTGTTAGTCTGCTAGTTCCATCTAACCCTTGCTAGTGTAAACCCTGTAGAGATGCTTGTCGTATATATTCCAGACCTGGTGAATACAAGACTCCACCCCCTCCCAAGACAGGTCAATATAAACCTGTGCCACCCCCCAAGCCCAAGAACTACCGCCCTCCCCATTCCGAGGCTCAGGGGCCATGGGGGCGAGGAAAAGTAGACGAACAGAACTATGACACCAACAACGTGCGCAGTGAAGACAATGGAATGAAGACAGGGCAGAACAACTATCAGCACACCAAATCCTATTCGGTGGCCGGAGGGCTGGACACTGGAAACTTCTCAACTCACCAAATAGGAGGTCTGTCACTAGAGTAACTACTGGCTGTTTTAATGGTTTCATGCGCCATATCTTGCAATACTAATCCAGGCTATAGTTGGTATATTTAAATGAGCGGTAAGCACTCCTTACTTTGCTGGTCAGGTTGAACTCCAGATATCTTTGTTTTTTATTAATTTTCAAATTCGTCATAATCATTGTCAACTCCCTGCGGTCAGGTCAGTTTAGTTAAATGCCTCCATATTTCTTTTTCCTCCCATCACTCACACGCTTTATGTTATCTTCTCCGCACATCTCTTTCTTGGTCTTTTTTCCTATATACTTGATCTCCCCCATCATTCTCCTTGGTATTTTCCCTTTTTCCATCCACATTAGATGACCATACCATCTCACCCTTGCTTCCTCTACAATCTTATGAACTCCCTGTACACCTACTCTTTCCCGTATAACTTCATTCCTAATATTGTTTCTCCTGGCGACAGGTAAACTTCCTCTCCATGACCTCCACTTTCCTTGTCTCTCACACACCCAAAGTACATGTTTATTATTCTCTTTTCTGTTGATGCAGCATCTTAGAATTTGCTCTTATCAGCCTTTTCCTTCACAGTTACAAATACAACTCTTCAATGCTTGTTGGTAATTTAAGCATAAAATGTGGAATTATAATAGCAAGAGATTACCTGTATCTCCATTTTGTTTCCCTTGCCCTTAGGTGAGGATGTGAATGGAGGCTTTGACTCTGGCCATGGCAGCAGTCTTGACCGGAACTACAACCCTTCACTCCACCGTGGCGGGAGGGAGGGGAACCAGTACTACTACAACGTCCCTGCACCGCGAGACTATAGGGAACCAAGTGGAGGGTTGGACTTGACCAATAGAGAGCAGAGAGGCTCGGCATTTGAACTTTATAAGAAGCCATCAAGTGGAGGAAGGAACCTCGCCATGCAGCACTATCTGGAGACCAACATGAGGTGAGTGACATGTCTCACACAATCAGGTGCAAAACAAGCATTAGAGTAGACTTTTTGCTTTTGTTAAAACAACTATTTTACTAAAGGGATATCCAACTTCATTCCTTGGTGATCCAATGGATTATTACTGGTATCAAAAATACCCAGAATCACCTCTTAATATCACAATTTCTGATTCTTTGTCTTCTTAGCTCACAAATACAACTGGTTGGACATTTTAGCATTGAAATTAAATTACAAAATTTTAAAAACAAGTAAGTAAATACTCCATACTGTTAATCATTAGTTCCTTGTTCTTTCGTTTTATTGCCATTAAATTGTAAATGTACTCAAGCTTTTTGTTTAATTGATTTTGGGCAGATAAAAGAAGACCATAATTTAGTTCAATCTATGGTTGAATCTTGGTAATGAAATGTGTATGATAATTTCCTCCTTAGGAATGGGGACATATCTTTTTTACCAGTTTATATTATAATAAATAGAAATTGATCAAAATAAAAAATAAATATTGAGGGATGGTTGAATAATAAATCCCACATAGAAAAATAAAATAATGTAGATGGATTCTAATTCATAAAGGAGACTTCTTTGAAACACGATATTTTACCATGTTTGCAATTAAAATATAGTTAATTATTAGCACCAGAATGAGTCTTTGATTCTAGAGTGTATTTTTTGTACTAAACAAATAATCAGTTTACTTCTTTAGTTTTTAATTACTTTATTTCTCGCAGTCACATAAAAATTCAAACTAACTATAGATCACAAAAATTATAAGATCTAAACTGTCGGCCAAATGCCATTGAAATATATTAATATATCCATTACAAAATATATGAACAGGTGAACTCTCATGTACAACTTGCGATGAAATGCCAAGAGACAAGATGTCTAACCATAGGGTTGCCAATCACACGCACACCGACATACCACCTAAATGTAGGAATCCTCCCTTACTTTTGAAATTCTTACACCCGATGCAACTACACAATAGACTCGGGATATTTTTAGCACCAAGCAGGTATCCACATAATCTAGCTCCCTTACAATGTATAGAAAGGTTTAAATGTTACATCTTGTTCAGTTTGTCTTCTGTATGAAAATATAGCCATTCATGCATTTCTAAACAAGTAAAGTTTTTATATCTTGGCAATATCTCCTTTGTCAAATAAAAAGAGCTAATCAAACACTTGAAACAAACAATAACATTACGCCATATTGAATTTGACTAAAAAAATTGTCCGACACCTTACCTAGGTTGGTAGCGCGCCTTTTTATTTAACTAAGGGTCCTGGGTTTGATTCTTGGCATGGCCGAAAAATTTATCATTAGTAGAAATTTGAGTTTTCCCTTTCATAGTAATGAATTAACGGCTGGGGGTTGAACGTTGTGTATGTTCTAGATTTAAGTTTGTTTATAAGATGTGTGCTGATTTAATCATTTGTTTCAGAAAGTGCACATTAAATACCGCAAATAAATTAAATTTCTAAAAAGTGACAGTTATGTTTAATCCAAATTCAATATGGAGTAGGTTAATGCTAGTTTTAAGTGTTTTTTTTAAAATATATATATTTATACATATATAACCACTTAAAACTGTACTGTTACTGTAGTAAATGGAAAATGACAGAAATAAGAACAAAAATAAATTAATGAGTGAAAATTGAATGAAGAAAGCTCATTTTGGGATAGTAAATTATGTGGTAGAAGTCACTCCCCAAAGAAGATTCCCCTTTTCTTTGTCTGTCTTCTATAATAAACAGTAATAGTTAATCAATAACGTTATTGACTAACTGTTACTGTTAACTGTTAACTGTTCCACACTAAAGTTGTTATATGGCAAGGTTATTGATTGTGTGTGTGTGTGTATATATATATATATATATATATATATATATATA
>CABFWB010000760.1:207283-229775 GCA_902151455.1 Timema bartmani
ATATATATATACACACACAAAAAATAACATATATATATATATATATATATATATATATACGTTATTGATTGTGTATATGTATATATATACTTTATAGATTGTGTATATATATATATCCTTTTAAACCTGGTTAAACACAAAGAGCTTAGTGCAAGATTGTATCATGTACACTTTTGTGCAAAAGTGTATGCACAGGGTGTGGCATAAATATATGACGGTTTTGCAAGTGTAATAACTTTTGTTTTTTTGAACAAAAATTGTTTACATTTTGTCATTGAATTCAGCATTTTTTGCAATTGTTATTTACACTATGAAACAATTTGTATAACACAAGTCAGGTATGGAAAATAGCGTCTTACAAATGTCCTCCATTTTCATTCACACATTGCTGAAGTCTTGCTCTGAAGTTAGTCATGACATCACAAAGCGTGTTTATCGGTATTGCCCTAATTTCACGTTCAATAGCAACCTTGAGTTCTTCCAAAGTGCATGGTTTATCAATGAAAACTTTCGACTTCAGACAACCCCACCAAAAATGATCACACGCCGAAAGATCGGGTGACCGCACTGGCCATGGGATATCTCCACGAAGTGAATTTAGGCGTTGTGGGAACATGTCTCAAAGCACGTGTTTTCATAGCAGTGCTTCGAGACATGTTCCCATAAGTGCTTGCAATTAAACATTTATAGAAGGATAGAAATAGCTACTCTACCATATTTCATGGAGCGTGAAGGGGAGGTGGACACAAACAGAATAAAGATTGCAAGGGGTGTCAAGTCTAGAGAACATTTAAGGGGTGTCAAGCCTAGAGAACATTTAAAGGTTTTCAAGCCTAATTTAGGGGGTGTCAAGCCTAGAGAACATTTAAAGGATTTTCAAGCCTAATTTAGGGGGTGTCAAGCCTAGAGAACATTTAAAGGGGTTCAAGCCTAGAGAACATTTAAGGGGATCAAGAACTAATTGTATCGTTCAGTACTGTTGTGTTATTTTATTAAATTTATTGTTGTATAATATGAAAGTGGCAGAGGTATGAGCAAAACTAGTAATAACATTCCTTATACAGTCAGTCCCTGCAACGAATGTAGTGAAGGTGTCATTTGTAGGGTCAGCTGGTGTATGCATTTCGATGGGCTTGGCAATAATACTTTCTGGCTCAGTGAGGAAATCAATAGGAAACTACCTCACTCCTAATTTCCCTAGTACGCCTTAAACTAAACTTTGGGTTGAGTACTAATCATCATCCAAACAAAAGTAGGCCTTGCATATTAGAAAATGAGAACTACACTTTGAAATAGAAACAATGAAAGAATCAAAATATGACCTTGTTTATTAATCACCCTATTATTTTACCCTTTCAAATAATAATGTTTTAGTTTAAAGAAATATAATCTATACACTGACCAGTTAAACATTCTCCATGCAATTTTTGTATTAAAATTTTTTGTCAAAAACTTATCACAAAATTTAAAAAAAATTAATTCGGATGAAACTCGCTGTCTAAAAACTGAATCAAAAATTACTCTCAATTTCCTGACATTTTGTTTTAAATTCAGTCTTTTTTTATTAATACAATCTCAAATAACAATGTTTTGAAGTATTTTTTTGCATTCTGCCAATATTTAAATATAAAACTCTATTTTCAATAGGAATATCAATTTACTAATTAAAATAATTTTTATCAAAACTGAGAGAAAATCTACTATTCGATTTGTACTATTCAATATTCGTTTGAAATTTTTATATTTGATTCGAATTTATTCGATACAATAAATAATCCTATTTGCACACCCCTAAGAAAAAGGTACAGGAAATGTGGATAAAACATATAAAATGAAACGGAAACAATATGATGTTTACAATGAAAAGAAGAACACAGTTCACACTTTACAATGCTGCCACTGGGCAAAGAGGTAATGGTTGCAGTTTGAATAAAATCGATTGATACTGCCCACTCTCCTTTCCCTAGGTTTTTTTTTTATCAGAACTCATTGGGATGGAGTGTGAACTGTGCATTGCGACTTCCTAAAAGATGACACTAAAAAACACAGTAAAGAATGATAGGACACATAGATAGGAACATGTAAAGTAATAAGATAAAGGAAAAACACAGAAAATGGGCATTGGGGGTGAGTGAGTATATAGTATATGTTATGAGTACTGCACAAGGGAAGTTAATGTATGTTGGGTTGCTAACACCAAAGTCACCAGCCAGCTCTAAAAAAAGATAATGTGATCAGCAGTGAGTAGTTATCATCTGTGCGTGAAACAATATGGTTATAATACAAGTCGTTAATATGATAACTGTGCTGGTCTAAAGTTAATTATAATGACTTTCAACTAACTCACGGTGACACACGAAACAGTATATCTCTTTAAGGAAACCTCTTTTTGGCTCTTAGGGGTATTTTGTTATATTTAATAATCTTTTTGTTTATATTTATTTTTGATTAACATTTTAAATAAGTGAATAAATATAATAATAAATACACATATTTTTTATTTGATCATGTCTAAACAAATATAAATTTAAGGTGGAATTGATCAGTAAAAATTCCAAGTATTCTTTTTGGATACTGTTGTGATCTAGAACCAAGGCTCCGTTTGTGTTTGTGGCCGGTCATAGTAGACAACAAACTATTTTGTTACTCATTGTACTTATTCATATTTTTACTGATATAGCAAAGTTTTATGTATCATAAAAGTGTGTGAAGTGGATTTGGTGCAGTGATTAAAGCAACATATGATTCCTTTAATTAAATTGGTGAAACATCATATTTAGGGTTGTTCTTTAAGTTTAGACGTTTTTAATAGTGTTTTCTGAGAGTGAACAGGACATTGTGCTGCAAAGGTGTAAAATGTTTTCCATTTCCGAGAAATTTATAATGTGGTTTGTGGGAATGTGTTGACAATACATTTAATCAACTCAATTTCTACAAACTTATGCTCACTCTAGCTAGCCCTTAGATATTATAAATGGGACAAAACATGCAACCCTTCACAAACGAAGATATTGAAGCTGTTCCCTCATTTTATCAATATACCTTGTTCCAAGGAAAATGTTACTCCCTAAGCTATTGTTACTGGAACTCCAAATAGAGGGGAGTTAGAGAAACTTGACTGTATGGAATATCCATATCATGTTATACCTTGTTCCAAGGAAAATGTTACTCCCTAAGCTATTGTTACTGGAACTCCAAACAGAGTGGAGTTAAAGAAACTTGACTGTATGGAATATCCATGTCAGGTTATACCTTGTTCCAAGGAAAATGTTACTCCCTAAGCTATTGTTACTGGAACTCTAAATAGAGGGGGGTTAGAGAAACTTGACTGTATGGAATATCTTAATGAAACCAATTCACCTGCAGAAAGTAATAAGGATTTAAAATAAATAAACATTTTCCTTCCATCTAGGAAATCTAAGAGAATTACAAAACTACCTGAAAGATTTAATATGTAGACTGAAAGTAGTTAAATGGGTTGTTTCTTTGATATTAGAATAAAACTATCTTTATTAAGTAAGGGAGGAATGTTATGACTATGATATAGTTCCATGCTTATAAGGGCGGTAAGCTCTGACTTCCATTATGGACAACAAAGTAAGATGGACATATATAAAGCAATATTTATTAGTAAATATCCTGACCATCCTACAGTAATATTAATGTAATATATAACAATTATAACTACTAAATCATTTTTGATAAGCTTATCTATCCAAATGGCTATGCTCATTAATCTTGTGTCTACTGTCAAAAGATTTACTTACTTTGGCTTTTCTTGATCTATTTTTTAACACCTTTCATTTCATTAAAACTACATAGGTTGTAATATACTTGAGGCTATCTCGGTGCGATTATCTGATTCATTCATTGTAAGAAAAAGTGAAATTGAAATAATTTTACAATTAAATTAAAGTATATATTATTTTAAAATGGAAAAAAAAAACTATTTCACTGGTCCCAATTTCTTTATTGTCAAGTAACAAATGTATAAAACCACAGTTTGGTTTCAATTTCTGGTTTGAGCTTAATTGTGTCACTAATAATGCTGCTAATCGGCCATTAAATTGGCTACTAACCCTTTTAGTGACACACCTATTCCAAGAATTCGTGCACGAAGAATGCCAGAGGCCTGTTAGGTTTTGTGTGCGAAGAATGTCACAGCTATTTCATCATTTTTATAAGGGTTTTAAAGAAAATTTGCCAAACCTTTATTTATGAAGTGATTATTTTGATTTTTCTTTCATTTTAATCTGTATGTACTGTTCTTTAATACTAATAAATTAATACAATTTAACTAAACTTATTTAATTTTAAATTTATTTTTATTTTTTTCAAAACTAAGGCATTAGCATATTATAAAATATATTATATAAACATTTCACTATTATTTTATTGTAGTGCATTTAGTTTTATACAAGAAAATAAAGTTTTGAATTAATATGATTATAAATAGTAATTACAGGAATTTTTATTTGATATCCTACATTAGATATTTTTGGGCCGTTATTGCCTACCTTACAATAGGATTTATTATATTGCTTACCTCAAGAATAAATTATTAGGTCTATACATAATGAATGCCTTTTTCAAAAAACCTTTTATAGTGAATAATTTCATATTTTTTTACATAATATAAATTTATTACATCTATTTACTTACATTGGTAAATAGATCTTTTCATTCACATTACATGACATGAAAATCTAAATAGTATATGTTTCTAAGCTCAAAACAATCTAACCCGTACATTTGAAAACTATTTACATCAGTATGAATGTATGATTTCCATGCAGCTCGTACATAAACCGGCGTTGCACTTAGCACATTGAGTACATGACCGTCCGCCATTGTATATGTACTAAACTCCAGTTCAAATAACAACTTATTTACGGTTTATATTTGTTGCCAACCTTATATAAAATAATAGAGGGAAATTTTCTCTTTCCAGTTGTATGTGGCACTACTACACTATATATCAGGTAGAGTGAGAACTACTGACAAAATCTAGAGAGCCGACCTCATCGGCTCTGGCAATTTTAATGATAGTAGGTGGAGCCGATCAGATCGGATCATGGCACTTTTAGCGATAGTAGGCGGAGCCCATCAGATCAAATCGCGACACTTTTAGCGATAGTAGGCAAAGCGGATCATCGGATCATGGCACTTTTAGCGATAGTAGGCGGAGCTGATAGATCGGATCGTGACACTTTTAGCGATAGTAGGCAGAGTGGATAATATCGGATCGTGACACTTTTAGCGATAGTAGGCAGAGTGGATAATATCGGATCGTGGCACTTTTAGCGATAGTAGGTGGAGCCCATCAGATCGAATCGTGACACTTTTAGCGATAGTAGGTGGAGCCCATCAGATCGGATCGTGGCACTTTTAACGATAGTAGGCAGAGCCCATCAGATTGGATCGTGACACTTTTAGCAAAAGTAAGCAGAGCCCATCAGATTGAATCGTGACACTTTTAGCGATAGTCGGTGGAGCCCATCAGATTGGATCGTGACAATTTTAGCGATAGTAGGCAGAGCCCATTAGATTGGACCGTGGCACTTTTAATGGTAGTAGGCGGATCCCATCAGATTGGATTGTGGCACTTTTAACGGTAGTAGGTGGAACCCATCAGATTGGATTGTGGCACTTTTAACGGTATTAGGCGGAGCCCATCAGATTGGATCGTGGCACTTTTAACGGTAGTAGGTGGAGCCCATCAAATCGAATCGTGACACTTTTAGCGATAGTAGGCGGAGCCGATCAGATTGGATCGTGACACTTTTAGCTATAGTAGGCGGAGCTCATCAGATTGGATTGTGGCACTTTTAACGGTAGTAGGCAGAGCCCATCAGATTGGATCGTGACACTTTTAGCGATAGTAGGCGGAGCCCATCAGATTGGATCGTGACACTTTTAGCGATAGTAGGCGGAGCCCATCAGATTGGATCGTGACACTTTAACGATAGTAGGCGGAGCCCATCAGATTGGATCGTGACACTTTTAGCGATAGTAGGCAAAGCGGATCATATTGGATTGTGGCACTTTTAGCGATAGTAGTTGGAGCCAATCATATCGGATCATGGCACTTTTAGCGATAGTAGGCGGAGCTAATCAGATCGGATCGTGACACTTTTAGCGATAGTAGGCAGAGCCGATCATATCGGATCGTGGCACTTTTAGCGATAGTAGGCGGAGCCCATCAGATCAAATCGTGACACTTTTAGCGATAGTAGGTGGAGCCCATCAGATTGGATCGTGGCACTTTTAACGGTAGTAGGCGGAGCCCATCAGATTGGATCGTGGCACTTTTAACGGTAGTAGGTGGAGCCCATCAAATTGGATCATGGCACTTTTAATGGTAGTAGGCGGAGCCCATCAGATTGGATCGTGGCACTTTATAATGGTAGTAGGTGAAGCCCATCATATTGGCTTGTGGGACTTAAGGGGTTAAAGTAGCTTCAGTGTGCAAAATGTTTGTTCATAAATTCCTCCTTCATTCATGTGCTTGAATGTTTCCTTTGTATGAAAGTATGTGTGTGAAGTCTGTTGGTGTTGCGCTTAATGCCTTATCCAAGAAACATTTGTTTGTGTTAATTTTTCTTCTTAATCTAGTTTTAGCTTCATATGGAAAGCAGTTACCTATCTCCAAGTTTGGTACTTTATATGTAGTTTTCACTTGTCAAGTACATTTCTTTTGAAGAAAATATATTTTTTAAATTGTGGAGAACTTACTTATTTGCTGGCATAATAAAAATTGACTAATGAGAAAATCTGCTATATCAATTTGTATGAACTTTTACTAATCCTTAAAAGTTTTTTACCATGAAAAAGTAGGTATTATCAGTCCTGGTGTATTATATTTAATAAAAGGGGCCTGAAACCTTAACTTTGTAAAAGTTTTATGAAATAATGTTTTTTGCTTTTATTAAAATTATGCCATTAAAATTTAATCCTCCCTTAAATCTTTTGTCTAAGTATTTCTTTGAAGATAACAAGTCCACAAATAACGTTTTTTATGTATTTTGTCAGAAACCAAAGTTTAACCAAGCTTTTTTTTTATTACCACTCATATGTTATGCTTTCAATTCCATGTCATGCATATAACTATGTGACTAACCTGTGTGTATGGGGGTTGTCTTAACTGCGTGTTTGTGTGCGTAGGGGTGGTGAGGGGGGTGGCGAGGTGGTGGCCACAGCTAGGGGTGTGTTCACGCATGAGGGGGGCACCCTGAGCAGCTCTGAAACAGGGGTGGCCATTATAATCCCTCCTGGGGCCTTGCCCTCTGGAACTTCTCAGGAAATTTACTTCAAAGTGTGCCGTGACAATTCAATGCTGCCTCCGTTTGATGACAGCAAAGGTAAGGCTCATAGGATGCATCATAGTCGTTGATAAACTTAAATGTTTGTTGATATTGCTAAATTAGCATGTTTGTAAAGTAACTCTGTACTCAATGTTGTGGTGATAAGTTTTATAGGTTTGTGTGTGGGGATGGCTGTCCCTTGTGTGATTTCATTTTTTGAGAGGTAACATACAGGCACATACCCACAAGGTAAAGGTTCTGGATACTCCACTACAGGAGATTGTAGTCTCAACATGAAGTTGACTTCAGTGATGCCAAATTGGTTGATGAAGAATGAAAACTTACCTAGTGAACAAAAATTTATTTTGCCGTCCTGCTATTGCAGAATGTTGTTGGCAGGTGGTTTAAGGGTTGCAGCAGGGTTTAAAGATGGTATAGTTCAGCGGTTCCCAAACTTTTTTGAATCGCGGAGCACTTTTCAGGGGAGAAATTCGTCACGGAGTACTATTGTAGCCCTGATGCCAAAGGCACTTATGTGCATTTTTTTTTAAAAAAGCACAAATTATTTTTTGAGTTCGAATTCACTTGAATTTTGATCTAAATTTAATTTTTCATATTGAAAGTCATTGAAAATTGGAACTTTAAACATAATTCTCTCTATACATAAATTCTGCACATACATGTAATTAGCGTAAGGACTACGGTAGTTTCATCTAGCACCTGCATAAGTACTAAACCGAATTACAGCAATTTTCACAATGAAAATAAATTTTCAAGCATTCGGACATGTTAAACATCAAGTCTTATTTCACTCGAAATGTTATTTTTCCCACTAATTTCAGAACATTAAGGAACCTATTTACCATAACTACATAAAGGAAAAACAACAACAAAATTAAGTGAGCTAACACATCTAATAACAAATTCAAAGCAGGTATTGTAAATCCATAATTTATTACCCAAATAGATATGGTATCTGAAACCATTTTCGCAGCTGAAAAAAAAAAAGTCACTTGGCATCAAAAAAGAACAAAATAGACCGCAAACTTAGATTCTAATGAGAGGGATGGGACTACTCTGATTTGTAGAATGTGGCTATATTTGTTTGAATTTGAGACAGCTGCAACCAAATGTCTGGCTCATCATCGAGGCGGGATCTGTATTATCATCAAGGCGGGATCTGTATTTTGTTTTAGTTGACACATAGGCAGAAAATCCTGATACACATAAGTAAGTTGTTGCAAAGGGCAGAAGGATGAATTTGCTTTATTTCACAAAACTTCAAATTCGTCTCTTAGCTCACACTTAAATTCTGATAGTGGCTTCTTAGCACCCATACTAATGTAATTTCAGACACATCAAAGAGTGGGTTTATAACCCAAAAGTTTTATTTTCTCCTGGAGTTCTTCCAGTTCTTGTGGAAACAAACAAATTTCTGATATAATGACTAAATCATTGCCTTATGTTAAGGTTAATTATTATTTTGGTCAAAAGTTATATTTGGTTAATGTTTGAAGGTTTGACCGATTACAGAATTGGAGAGAGGTGTTGTTATACATTTCCTTTAATTGGTTTGATAGAAGCAAGACATTTATGATTGAAGTATATCTGTTGAATAAATGTATATATGTTTCAATTCTTTTCAATGTGTTTCTGAGGTAACACTGTTTTATAGGCTATGGGACCACGATCATTGCCTGTTTCCCCCCCGATAATTAACACTTTGTTGTCCTGTGATATAATGTCTGTTTCTCCTTAATAGTTTGTCATATAGATGGATCCCACCGTTCATGATTAGTAGTCTAGTGTTCAGGCGAGTGGTACTGCTAGTATAATTCAAAAAATACCCACTAGGATTGTTAATTCTCTTTTGCGACATCTTAGTCGCATTCCTATGGTCATGATATAACAATTTAAATTAATTAAATCAATCATTGGAAGGCACATGTCATGTTCATTTCATTTGTTTTGTCGGTGTTGAAGTCGGGATTCAAATTTCGGCAGTGTGTGTTGGGGATGGGAGGGATTTTTCCCAAACGATTTCCCTTCTCACCTTACGCACAAATAAAGGTACAGTTCCTCTAAATTTTACCCACCCCACAAGTGTAATTAAATCCAGATAGCCCAGATGGGTTGGTAAAGTTAATTGAAAATATTTAAAAATTATAATTTGAATGCTTGTATTTTATTAAGGGGTCGCTATGGTCTCGAAAGACAAATATTGGGGTCAAACACCATAAACATTTGTAATATTTGCTAAAAATGCAACATAATTTTTGGCAAAACATTTTATTATTGGTTTATGAAAATAATATTAAAATTAAAATAGTAGCTATTATTTTAAACCGACTTTATACTGGCACAGTACAAGTAGTAAATAGTTTGACAAATTTAACATTGTAATCCACGACTAAATTGTAATGCAGATAAAATAAATCATAAAGAAATACTATTTTACTAACATACAAATTAGAATATGATTATGATCAAACATTTGGTAATAATGACTTAACATACACTTTCTGGACACACTAATTATCCAAAAATGACCTACACATAACCCTTTTTTCTAAAACAAACATCACTGAGCCCAATAGCCGGACAATCTCTTAATAGTACACTTTTAACCATACCGGAATTAGAACCCAAGACGTCTAGTATTTTGTACCTATCTCATTAGGCACATATGCTGCCAGCCGTGTTAAAGTATCAAACTCCCTTTGATAAATTTTTGTTATAATTCGAACCCTGACCTGATTTCCATATAAATGTTTACATTTTAATCAAAATAAATGATTTAACACTTGTTATATCGTTTATATGGTTTTCTTTAGTTGCATAAGTGAATGGTATATACTTTAATATACCTTTTTGATTAAAATTACTAGGCCTATGTTTATTTAGTATTTACAAAATGTCAACTTCGCTAGATATATATAAAAAAAAGCACAAGCGGTGATACCTATGAACATAGATAGCAAACTAATAGTGGAACATTGTTGACTATCTTCTCTAATCCTTTCTTCACATTGACCTAAGCTATGTGGGTGCTGACTGCTGTGTGCTAGAGAGGGGGTGCTGACTGCTGTGTGCTAGAGAGGGAGTGCTGTGCCTTGCTGAAAGAATGACAGAATAAAAGAGAGCAGCAGATTGTCAGTTCATTAATTTTATCTTTTTTTACATTGTCTCCACTTCGACTTAGCGGCTGTGCAACTACTGTAACTGGCAATGAGCTACCCTCCCATATCCTCTTAGTCACGTCCAAAAATGAGAAGAAGGAATATATTATAATTGCACTTTCCACTCTTAGCTATACCCCAAAGCAATCCAGTCCAACTCCCTAGCCCAACTCTGCTCTTAATGGTTCCCATTCTTCTTTCAATTTACCTTATATATCTCACTGATAGTGGGCTTCAAGCCGTACTTTATATAAAACATTAGGTTATTTGACCCGTAGCATTTAAAATTGTAGCTCACTTTTGGTAAAAAAATAAATTAGGAAAGTCAAAAAAGTAAATTAAAAAAAAAAATTCATAACTCAATTATATATATATTTTAGTTTTATTATGAAATATTAAACAATAGGCTATTTAAAAGTAGTAGTCATTTACTAGTAAATTTTAAAAATTTAGAGAAATTAAAATATTAAAACTCCAAAAGTGAGCTACAATGATAATACTACTGGCCGATGATATATTCTGCTTCACCCACCTCTCAACTCCATAACTGGTGCAGTCCGGCCATATATATTCTCTTTAGAAGTCGCTCATATATTGAAACCTCATGACTAAATAATGCACCCCCTTCCCTTTAGTATTTGGGCTAAAAACAATGGCTATTACAAGGAAAAAAGCCAGAGTGTCTATATATAAAAGTCCAATAAACATCACACAATTTACTGCTATGAAAACTAAGCATGGTTATTGATTTCACAGACCACATAGTGTAAATACTGACTTGTTCATGTGGAAAACCGATGTAATAGCACACTAGACAATTCCTCTTACTTCCAAGCCAATAGCCAAAACATTCCAACATAAAATAACACACTCAAGCTACAACAGACAACTTGAACATCACATAAAACTAGTCACATCATTAATGTTTAATATTCTATACACACACCCTTGTGGCGATAACAAACATTTTAACAACCAATAACATAGGTCGGTGCAACAACCACCAAATGCCTTAATCAGTTAAATGTAAGAGGGAACAATCCCCACTGTTCGGACATTTACTACCTCCATTGTCATGCCCTGTCATTTGGGTCATAACAGTGATTTAGGGCAGGGCTGTCCAACTTGAAGTTAGCTAAGGGCCTCATTTTATATACCTAGACAGTGAGTAGACACCAACATTGTTTGCAAGCAGACTAGGCACTGTATTTTCCCACCAATGTTTGTAAAAAAAAATATTATCCTCCCAACATTTTTAAGATGTCCGGTTTTCATCCTCGATTTTTTGTCTTTTTACTGTAGTAGACTTACTCATCTCCCCAGATTTCACAAAATTATTAAAAACTGGAGTTACTAACACGATACACTCACAAAGTATAAACCATAAGGTAAGACTAAGCTTGCTCAGCTCACAATGAAAAATGCAGCAGAGACAGGCGGCGGGCATGTTTCCCATTTGTGGGTGCAGGTACTCTTCAAGCTGTTGCCAAGTTTTGGCACTCCTCGGTGTATGGCATTTTAAATTTTCGGATAAATTAAACAGACAAATGTTACATTATAGACCTATAGCCTAATAACTAATTTATGGCATTAAAAGTATTATAATAATTGATATACAGTACAATACAGCAAATAATACATGTAATAAACTTTACACAATCAAGTCTGATAATGTTTAAGGGACTCTTGGATGATGTTTTATATATTTTTTAAACTTTCCTATTGCATAGCCGGCTGCAAAATATGCTGTCAGGGGCCGCCAGTTGGGCAGGCCTGATTTAGGGGATAACAGTGGCTAGCCCATACTTTCCTTATGGCAGACTTGGAATAGGTTGGTTTCCCTTTTTAACTGTAGTGGCTCTCACTCTTTACTCCTGTGGAAAATTAACAGAGAACACCAGGCAGCGTTTGTGTAATGTTGTGGACGTTAAAGGTTAGCTAATCTTTCTTTCCACCTTGATTGTTCACAAGATCATCGACTTCACAGTCTGGTATTGGTACATACAAAGAGTACTAAAAGCCAATTAGTCTGTACAAAGCACCTCAATGTTGACAGGCCGTTAGTCTCGTGTACCTGGTTTCCAAGTCAAAATGATCTTGACAGCTTCTCAAGGTCCCTGCCAGGCAACTAAGATTAGCTCTTGGTCCCTGGCAATCCTCAAGGTAGTGGATTTCTCTCCTAGTTCTAGCCACTGTGTTTAAGGAAACTGGCTCCTCACATTTTTTGAGACAGTATGGTTGGGGGTTCCTCCTTTTTTTTTTAAATTCCGATTGCTGTCAAGAGGCCAGTGGCCCACCACTATGAAAAACCTCGCAGATAGGATGTTTGTTTCCCTCTATTTTTGATTGTGATATTGGGGAGTTCAGCTGGACTATCATGGTAAACAAAAATGTGAGGGTGTAGAATGTGTTACACCAAGTTTCCCAAATAGAAGTAGCGAGACAAAGCCCAGAGCCAACTTTGTTTTAGCAAAGTCCGGGAAGTCAAGGCTTGACATGAGAAGATCAGATGATAGCTGATTGTCTCTGAAAGCCATAATAATTCAACAACTTACAATATTTAGTTTATTCTTGAATATTAGTTCAGAATTTTGGAAATTATTGTTTGGTCTATGTTGTCGCCTTCTTTGAAGATGACATAAGATTAAGTTCAGGTATTGGTTTTGGTAATCGGTGAATTAAAAGGTTCTGGATGTTGAATCATGTTGCTATAATTTACCTTAAAAATATCAGAATGATAATAAAGTGTTTTAAAGAATGCCTGGCTAGAGTTAAAATATAAAAATCCCCCTACAGTATACCATGCAGTATAAGAGTATACGCCTGCCCTTTTATGCCAAAAATCGCTAACTCTATTGTGTGTTTGTCTGCAGATGAGACCCTGTTGAGCCCTCTGGTGATGTGTGGTCCTCATGGGATCAAGTTCGATGTGCCGGTGGAGCTTCGGCTGCCTCATTGGGCGAGCGCTGAGCCCGGAGACAGCCGGGGATTCTCTCTCAAATCTAGCGAGGCATCCGACAGGTTGGGGAGCCACCATAAATGGGAAAATATTTCCCTGGATAATAACAACAGTCTGTCTGCCAACAGTGTGTCTGTGCTGGTCGACCACTTCTAACTGAAGCTCCTCTGTAAGGTCACAGTTCTATCACTACTTTACTACAGGCAGTGTCATCCACCATAAGTGTATCACTATATTTAGCTGAGTGGACAATTTCCATAATATAAAGGATTATTTTTTTATTCATGACAATGACATTCGTGAACATACGAAACTATTTTGGGTTGTGGATGAGTTCTCAAGCCTGTTTGCCTGATACATAGAAAGAAACTTAAGTTTGATACTAAGTACTTATATTAAAAAATGGTTAATATAAAAAGAGTAAAACTGACATACATGATTGTGCTTCCCAACAGACAAATCATATGATGTATGTGTGTCGTATCGTGTGTACTGCTGGTTGTAGGAATACTTTGACTCTGTGCAGCTTAGGGTTGGAACTCGAGGTTGATGTTTTGCAGTCAGGAAACATTTGATTTAAATAATTTGTATAATTTGTATAGCTATTCATCTTTAGGGAAGGAACAAAGACATACTTAGTTGAGAAAACATAGATAGAAAATAAACTGCTTTTTATTGAATATGTTAATAGAGTTGATACTGCAGCAAGACGCAGTGATATTTATAAACCAAAGCAATGTTTTGTTATTTTTATTCTAATTCCCATAAATGACTGTTTTGTAAATAATATTTTTTACCATAGATTATAAGAAGTAGAATGTGGACACATCACAGAGGGATTATTGTATTTATTTTTGAGTAATCTGGCTAATAAAATTGCTATCTTACTCAAATATAAATTATTCATATACTGAAACCATTTAATTTTAAACCATATAAAGATTTATCTTACACATATCAGATGGAAAAAAAATCTCAAGTTGTAAATGTATTAAGAATAAATGCTCATATTATTGTTATGATTAAATGTTCTTTTAACTAGATGTGTGTTCAGCTTTAGTATTCAACCAAAACCTGTTAAAGTGGCCAGATCAGGTTGGCCTACAAATCATGTTATCTGTATTGTCATACTTATAGGCAAAGGTTTTGTTTAGGCCTGTGCGGGAATTAAATTTTGACTTTGGGAAATTTTTGGGCGGGAAGTAACGATTTCTTACGAGAACGAGATGGGAAATGGGAGAAATTTTTTTAAATATTTTTCCACTTTAAGCTCATTTATTTTTCAGATTTATTATTTAATTGAAACTTGCCTTCTGATTCATTCCAATAAAAAAGTATTATTTTGATGATAAAATTGGAAGATTATGGCAATTTAATAATAATAAGTGACTCGAATTTGATAGTTACAATTAAGTTAAAATGTAGTAGTAGATGTCAAAATTATTTTTGAATAGGGTCAGAAAATGGTTCAAAAACTCTCATTCTGTTGCAGCTATAAGTCCAAACAATAATTTTAATTCTGTGATATTAAAAAAAAAGTACACTCAAAATTTTTATTTTTATTTATTTATTTATAAATTGTAAGCTTTCCAAATAAAAACTCAATAATATTTGGCCTAACCAGTGTTGAGTAAGGTTTTTGAAGTAATGTACCGTAAATTAAAAAACCAAATATAATTGTGTATTTTTAATCAAGCATTTTTGGTATATATACAAATAAATTTTAAACATATATATATATATTCTAAGATTGACTAAAAAGGTTATTAAATAAAGAACTCATAAAGTGAATTTTAATAACTAGGCACTTCCAAAGTAAAACATCAAGATATTCAAACAAATCTGAATAGGTTAGTAAAAGTGAGCCACAGTTTTTTTTCCATAACAATACCAAACACATTTCTTAACTGAGCCAATGTGCTTGATTACTTCATGTAGGGGCAGTACTAATGGACGTATGAACGGACCTAGGAAAATACTGATGTGATCCAAATTTTCTGATCACATCAGTCTCAGTCCATCAGTCTTCGCAAGTGGTGGGGGGGACTGACAGTAGTACTGAACCGTCCTTAGCAAAACTAAACTATAATAGGAGGTCCAAATGAATAAGAACAAGGGGGAAATAGGAGTGAGCGGTTGGAGTTCTTGTTTTTAATGCCTGAGAATCAACATACGAAACTCAGAACACGCAACTCAACACCAGTTGCGGGAATGGTATATTGACGGTCGTCCTCAAAGAAAATTAAAATATATGTACCCACAAAGAAAGAGATAAGGAAAAACACACACATGACCTAAGGGTATTATTTCTATTCCAAACATTAAAGAAAACTTGAAGTCGCTTTGTTGATATTTATTTATAAATAGCATAAGTAAATATATATGTATAGATATATAGATATTGTGAAAAATATATAACAATATATAGGGATATTAAACATTTACAATTATAGCCGAGTTGGCAAACGAATAGAGTTCTATAAGATTTAGGATAATTGATGCTAAAACAAATATCAGGATTGAATGCATGTTTAATCTCGAAATAATCACATCAGAAAAGAACAATAATAATTAAAACTTTCCTTTCCGCACAGAACCAACTAGTAAGGTTATGTGACCCTTGTAAAAAATGTACATTATAAATTCTATCTTCATAATTCACAAAGATAATTGCTTAAATTATTCTCAACTTTTCTAAATCTTCCATAAATATTCCCATTATACATTAAATCCTAACTAAATTGCACAATCATAAGGTCAACAGACATTATCAAGAATAAATATTTAACTATAAGTGAAATCTCTTTTGTTATATTTACAAATGACAAAACCAAAGTTCGTTAAAGAGAACTTAGACGACAAAATACTAATATTAGCCCCCATAATATATTTTTGTCCATCTCATAATCAGATCAGAAGTTATCTCCTCAAAACTAATCGATACCCATGAAAATAACTCTAGTATCTATATACACATATTACCGAAAAAGAATTTTGAAAAGTTTAAAGTATAAAACCAAAGTTAAATAATCATCTAATAATACTACGTCAAAAAAGAATTTGCTCTTACATTTTAACTATCTGAAGCCTTAGCTTCTTATTCCTCCATTCAAGCTAAGTCCAAGAGTGCCGACAAGCAGCCCCGCCGGCATTATATATGCAATACCCAGAGAACATTGGAGAACAGGATACAAGGTGGGGGAAAACATATGGATCACAGAAAGGAGGAGTGCGCGTGACAACAGTAACTTCTACAATACACTCCAAACAACTGGAACCTTCTAGACTATAGTAGAACAACCTCTCTTCACAGCTTAAGCTCTTTGGACCATCTTTGGTTATGCGGCGCACTCTAGTGGGCGAGATTCGAACCTTGAAGGCAGCGGCTAGTCTATCTCATGGCGCGATTAAGCTCGGTTGTGTTGTTGTTCTTGTCTCCGGCTCGTAGTCCAAGACGCAGGGATGGTGAAATGGGGTAAGTTGTATATTTTTCTGACTCGACTCTCCTATGCTTGTAGCAAAATACTACAAGACTGATCATGTTCATGCGTTTGTCATTATTTCCTTCAGTCTCTGTATCAAACATGGCCGCCGAACAAGTAGACATTAGTGTCACAGTCATGATCGCAGATAATGTGGTGGAACGACCAGAGCTTGTGGAGCTGAGACTGATAAAAATAATGACATGAAGACCGACCGTGTATGATCACGTTGAAAATACTGATGCATACTGTCAGTTCTAAGACTGTTCGTGTAGGATCCCTATTAGGTTTTAGTTACTAAAGCTCTCACAAAAGCAAATGGATGCCATTCTAAATAATATCACTTACATAGTAGACATATCTTTATTAAAATAATTGTGGTGAATTTATTATGTGCATAATTTGATATTTAAAAGCCACTTTTATCATTATTATGCACTAAAAAATATGTTTTCTTGTCTTAAATCTATTCAGAGATGGATATTTACCTCAATTATATGTATGTTATTTAATGTTGCTCACTTGTGTTGTAAGAGAGTTATAAAATAGAAACAACTGAAGTTCTGGGTATCCATCTACCTAAGAGAATATAACATTAGTTTAAATTTAATAGCTCAATACAATTTTTAATGAAAATTAAGTAGCCTACAAACATGGTACTGATATATAGCCCTTATTTGTAACGTTTTTATATTTTTATCAAAAAAATCCAGGAAATATTTTTTCCTGCCCGAGTTTCTGGAACAACCAATTTCCCAAATTTTTTTCCCAAAAGTTCGTGATCGTGCACATCCCTAATTTTGTTATTTAAATAGTAACTACCCTTTTCTTTGAAACTTGACAGGATATGATAAAGTTACCAGAATAACTTTTAGACACAACTACCATTTAACAGTGAAGATTTGCTAACTCATATACAGGTATATGCACATGCTGTTATTAGCAACATTTTCATATGTTCGCGAATTTTGTTTGTGAAGAGAAATGGTGCAAGGTACCATAACTGCAAAGTCCACTTGTGGGCTGATCGATGGCAACATATGAGAATTCCACCAGTCTTGTTTTAGTTTCAAGATGAAGACTGCTGCCTACACCTTTGCCAAAATCATCAGACATTGAGTATCTGAATGCTTGTTATATTTTTATAAAGAACAGATAGGAAAAACATTTCATTTCAATTACTAACCCATTCCCTGGTGCGGTAGTTGAACAACGTCTTTTTTTGCCCAAGCGTTCCCTGGCGCAGACGTGAATTGACGTTTTATTGAAATAAATTATAATGCCATCTATCAATGAAACACTGTACTCTTAGCTAATCTGACTACTTCATATTGAAACTATTATTTGGAGGCTGCGAGTTAAATTTTATGCTATGACCATGAATCAAGCAATAAATAAGAAAATAAGTGAGTAGCGAAAATATGTGTCGGCATACCAGTAGAAAAATGGCTGTCGGGCCTGTGTAGATCGCTGTGCTAAACACACGCAAGGGAATGGGTTGAAATTAGATATAAAATATAATATTAACATTTTGCACTTTCTTGTTGTGTCAACTTTAAAATATTATTCATCATTTATGAGCCACCATCTGCCAAGTTTTCAATCAAAGAAGTTTACTTTTATAATTATAAATAATATTTTATTCTGTTTTTTTAAGGTTGACATAACATGAAAGTGAAAAATGGCTAGCCACGACTCAATAAATGGGAACATAAGGTCCCCTTTTTCTTACATGTGAATATATTCTAGTTCTACGTGTCCACGGCGATTCTTAGGAGCATATAATGTGGTTCAACTGAATACATGGGGTGGCTAAGAATTTATAATTACTTGACTAAAGGGCATAATAAGAAACTTTACAAATTTAAAAGTTAAAATATTTTGGAGCTTACATTAGTTAATCCTATAGAGAATGTTGGAGATGAAGTAGGGAAGAAAAAGACAAAAAGTGAGACCAAGAAAGAGGTGAGAGGAATAGATAGCCACAAATGTGCAAGTCGGCGAAGAAGAATGGAACCTAATAAAGAAGGATGAATGGTGGAAGGAAGAGGAAGATGAAGTCATTTTACTAAACTGACCCAGCCACAGGCTGGATACAGTTGATGACGATTAGTTAATCAAATTGTTTGGTACATTATTTTAATGCCCACACAAAACTGTCACCATTTTAAAATTAATTTGTGATCTAGAAGTATATATAAATGGAGTAAAAAAAATTATATTTTTTACACCCCATTGTTTAAAGTATAAGCCTAAATTTAGTTACTTTTTATAGTTTCTCTTTTTTGTATTATTCAATTGATTATTATTATTATGATTACTATTATCCATTAACTTTGCATAAATTTCATAGGTAAAGAAATGGAATAAACCTAAATTTTCTATTCTGTTGAATTGTTTGACTTTATAATTGCCCCATCAAACAATAGAGTACCTCCAGGCAGAGTTATTTCATCACTAGTGTGATTGAGTATAATCTTTTCCAAGTTAATGTAGGTGCATCTACTACATATTCATCCATCTAACACACTGTCGATATATTAGTTATTGTAAGTTGAGTATAGTCCAAACAAGTAATAAAATGAATTACTGCCAAATGGCTTGGAATATATAATAATACAAAGAAACACTGTACATTAATATAATGTAAGTGATGGGAAAGGAAGCCAATTTGAAAGGATAGTTAGGTTGGGCTAGGCCTAGATATACACAAACATACTTCTCTCTTCATTTCTTGTTACTCTTTTCACACTTCCCTCATCTTTATGCTTTCACAGTTTCACAGTTGTTTAAATTTTCGGAAATATTCCTTCTTCATAAAAATAGCACATTAGATAAGAACACACAAAACACACAGAAAGATATATGGGATTACATGCTTGAAAAATTTGAAAGATAACTGAAAAAACTTGCAGTGTTGCCAAAAATATAACAGGATGGAGGCTTGAGTAGATATAAAGCTTGATTTAAAATTAGGGAATGATTTTTTAGGCCTTTTTTTAAAGATATAAGTTAAAAAGGAAAGAAAAACATTTACATATATCATAACGTAATATCACATGAAAGAGTGTGGTTTGCAGGCATGTGGTTGTCGGGAGGGAGGAAGTTGATTGAAATCTAACATCTGAAGTAAAGGTATGTTTTCATGTGACATTAAAAGTCATGACATTTTGAAATAGTGAAAATAAGATGTTTTCACGTCATATAATTGATGTCGTGGAGCTTTTATTCAAGCCAAGGGAAAATGGTCTAAAATCAAATAGTTATGATGGCAATACACGTTGTTAATGAAATTACTCTGGCAAAAATTGATGAAAACAAAAGAAACTTAGGAAAAAATTTGAGTCAGAAAAGTTTGATGTGTTGCAATCAAAGTGCCCCTGTATGAGGTATTGCTTTGTTATGTTCTTACTTTTTTTTTAGCACTGTGTCTTACTGCCCATTCAAATTATATGCCTATTTAATAATTACTCTAATGGTTTAGGGATTGGGAATGTTTATTAGAAGAGGTGCACCCACATTTTCGTAGAAAGAGAGTGGAAAATTATTTAGGGAAAACCACTATCCATGCACCCGACTGGGATCAAACCCCGATTTCCCCGTCTAACACGAGAGTAGTGCATTAGACCACGCAGCCACCCAAGCGGGTGTGTTCTTACTGTTGAGGGTCTTGCTAAGTGGGTGGATCTTGCAGATGTTGGGGCTCACAAGAGAGAGGCTGCGCCACTCTGCTTTCTTGTGAACCCCAGCCCTAAATCTCCCCCCAAAAAATCACAGGCGAGGGTTAACATTATTAAGTACATATATATAACAATAACAGGTTCAATAGGCTAGAGCAAAGTGTGAGTAGTCAATGGGGATCGACGAGATGCCGGAGTTAGAGTTGGAAATAATACTTATTTAGTAACAATACGCGTTAGCAAGGATAATTTCTGAACATAAAAGTAAAGCCAGAAACGCGCCTCAGTGGGCCAACAATAATACAAATTATTTAAACAATAGGAGTACAGATAAATCCTTGAATATCATTAAAAGTAAGAAAGTAACACGTTTGAAATTATATTTTAAAGTTACCTCAAAGTGAATGGTGGCTAGATCTAGTTCTAATTCAAAAGGTGTATCCATCAAGTGGTTTGTTAACAAAAGACCCGCTAACTACTATAGTAGCCTTAAAGCAATGTCAAAATTAAGAATACAATATTTTAAAGAGATATTTTAAAGTGATCTCACAGTGAATGAGAATTAAATCTAATTCTAATTCAAAAGGTCTAGCCAGCGCGTGGCTCATTAACAAATGACACGCTAGTTACTCTAGCAACCTGAAAGCCATTTCAAAATTAAGAATTGATCTTAGAAAACAAGGCCATCTGATCGCAATAAATTAAAATATACGGAAAGCATCCACATTAATACGTCTAAAGAAATTACAACCGCCAAGTGGAAAAACAGTAAACTATATTTACGTTACAAAGAAACAATTACCCGTAAAGGCTTAAATCAATGGTGAAGATGGCTTCACAGTAGCCATATTATTCAATTTAACCAAAACATTCTAAACTCAAAGAAAAATTTATTTAAGATATAAATTTAATGTCCAAAAAGATAACTTTGAAAAGATAATAAATTTAGGCTGAAAGGGAATTTAGAAGAAAGTGCAGACTACATCTGCCCAGATAGCGTCGCCTACCTCGCTGAAGTCGGTGAAATAATGAGAACATACATAGATTAAACCTGGCCATATATAGCACTAGAGCATAGTCACATGGACACAGAGTGGATCAAAGGATGGTGAGGTGGAGGGAAAGGGAGGAAGGAAGTAAATGGTGTGGCGCTGGGATCAACTGGAAGGTTATAGGCTAGTCGCGTCGGCCGTAAATGGATCTAGGAGAAGGTGGAACAAGGGAGAAAGATCTCCTTCCTTTGTTTTCTTGGGCAAGCGCACAACCACAGTGGGGGTGGGGAATTACAGCTTTCGCCAGTCTAACGCTGATAATGTGAGCTTGTTATATGTAGGCGAAGTTGTAGAATGGGCGCGTGCGTCTTCGAAGTTGGTGGTGTGTTACATTCAAATATACTATCGTAAACTTGTAACAGTGTAACACCGTTACAGACTCTCGAGATTGTTACTAAGCTTCATTCTCTCGAGAGAGTTACCGGTATACATTGTTACACCCCATTCTACTACCTTTTATTTACGACCACAAATAATATAAAAGGGAGTGGGAGTAAGCTAAGGAATAATTCAAAAGGGAAATCATTTGCAAGATTTAATAACAGCAATATGAATGGTTTATTCAAAGCAATAACAGCAGAGCAGAAAACTTTACATGGTCTCAAAAATCAAACTGAGGTATGTTGAAAATCAAAAATAAACAATAACTTCATTTACAGTTAAACTGAGGGAATGTTACAAAACACGTAACCTATCCTACAATCAAATGGGTCAGTCTTGAAGAGACAAAACAACCCATAATGTTGATTTTAGTAAAAACAATTATTGCAAATAATATCCACCAGGATATTATTTGTTGAACAATTAAGAGCCTTATGGGCATCTTTAAAATGTTA
>CABFWB010000761.1:0-114284 GCA_902151455.1 Timema bartmani
TTAAAAGTCGTGTGTTGGTATAATCAGTCGGTTCAGAAAGTACACGTTAAATACTGATCATATATAAGTTCCTCGCTCCTCGGGCTGTACGCCTAATACAGTTTAGTTTTCATGTAATTAACCATATCTGACTACTATCACATATTCATACGTCAAATCATTTGCTATTCAATTGTCACTCTTGAAAGGTATTATCAATACCTATAAATTAATACTAATAATATATAGTAAAATATTTATTATTGATAACTAAAATCTGATAAAAAGGACTATTTATTTCGAAACTTTGGTCACGGGAACAAATTCATATAATTCTTAGGATATTTTGAGGGAATGGCTATTTGTATAACCAGCTTTATTTTAACTGTAATTTCTTTCTAAACGAACTTTAGATACTTTTTATAGCATTCAATTTTTTTAGGCTTGTTTCAACAGGTAATATTTATTTATACTGTGAGACGCTGAGTAAAGGCATATTAAATTTGATAAGGGTAACAAACTCTTACTCGCTTCGGTGGCCGCATGATCTAACGCGCTAATCTCTTCTTAGACTAGACTGCCTTGAATCTCGGTCGTGTATACTGAGGGTGGTTGTTTTTATAAATAGTTTATCACACTTTCTCTACTCGAAGCGGGTACAGTTTCTCCAAATATGTCCTTCCTAATTCCTAAAACAATTAGCATCATTAGTACATAAGAGTATAACCTTAATACAATTTTTTCTTTGAAACATTTAGTTGAGTAACTAAGTAGTGCTACACAAATTGACCCATAAAGCTCAAATATTACTATTTTAAACACCAATGATATGACTTCATACTAATCACTTTTAAGCAAAATGAAATTTCATACCTCTATACCACTTTCAAAAACGTTTGGAAAAATGGAAATTCCTTTTTAACAACAATGTTTCGGCCATCTTTTAATAGAAAGTCATGGAATATACAGAATGTGATTAAAATTCAGCCCGAAAGTTAGTAATTTACCCATTTAAATTCAACATGGTAACATCCAATGACCGCTCTCTCCTTGGGGTTTTTCTCCGAAATTTGATACATCAATCTAGTTTAGTAAATAATCAATAGCTCTTATTATTTTGGTTATAAACGCGCAATTTCTTAACAGGCTGATGAGTACATCTCACAACTACCAAGCTATCTTAAATCTAAAACAGAAACAACACCTACTCTTCAGTCAGGTTTAATAAGACTTCATACTAGTTACTTTTATTCAAAATGAAATTTCATTCTCATATACTACTTTCTAGAATGTTTGGAAAAAGGGGAACTCCTTCTGGACAACCATGCTTTGGATATTTTCTAATGGAAAGTCATGGAATATATAGAATTAAATGAAACCATGCCTACAAATGGTCATTTATCAATTTAACTTCAACACAGCAAAATTCTAGTCTTTAATTCAAAATAAGATACATCATCCCAACTTTTTAAATAAACATTAGCGCTTAATATTTTGGTAGTATAACATGCTTTTTTCTGAACTGACTATTAAGTCCAACTCAAAGCTAACAAACTAACTTGATTCTAGACCAGATACAAAACCCACTAATAACTACGTAAATTAATCACTGAAAAAGATAAAGTCCTAATCTCACCAACGAGAAATATTTCAAGCATATTGGAACTCAAACTCAGAACCATTACTTCACCAGGCAAATGCGTTACCGAATAAACTAAGATGTTGAACCAAATAGACGATATAACTCATCATATTTTTTTAACTAATAACTTCGTAGTTTTAGTGGTAGGTTATACATTCCTCCTCATCATCACCATATCACTCGACGTTTCCGCCTCTACGGGTCATCTAGCACATCCTCTTTCATTCCTGTCGATCTCGCCAAACTTCTCCCTCAGCCACGCGTCTCCAGTCCTTTAGCTTCCATGTCCTTCTGCGTTTGGTCCATCCATCTTGTCCGTGGTCTTCCAATAGGTATTCTACCCTTCTATTTGTTCTGTAAGGCTTTCTTAGGCATTCTGTCCTCTGTTCTCATCACATGACCTGACCGCAGCAACCTTTTTATCTTCAGTGTCTCTTCTAACCATCCCTAATTATTTCATTCCTTATCTTTTATTTTCTTGTTACATTCTCGATGTCTCTCAGGAACCTCATCTCTGCTTCCTGCACTCTACTTAAATCTCTCTTCCTCCATGTTCAGGTAAATTCTTGTATAAAATTGATATTCAGATCTAGGGTTTGATAGAAATTATGAATTACTAGTTAAGTAATTACAAATAATTGGAGAATCGTTAAGGCTGGTGGTACATATAAATACAGTATTGTGTTGTTCGAATAATAGTTCAACGTGATTCGTAAATCTATTTAAGTTGGACTGTCTTTTTAAAACAATATTTTTAAACAGAAAATAAAAAAATTAGCTTGCCTACTGTGAGTTTGAACTCACGACATTTGGTTTACTATGGCAGTGTTCCAACACCAAGCTAAAGAAGTTCATATCTAGTAGAATATATTGTCTAGTTCGAATAATAATTTCCTGGTTCTGTGGCCACATGGCTTAAGGTGTCCTTCTCGTAATCTACTTGAGTACCGATGATGGGGAGATCGGGGTTCAAATCCCATTTGTGGGTAGCCTACCGAGTTGTTGTCTTTCTAAATTTCACGCATGCTTGCATCCCTAATAATTATTAGTAGTGCGATGCGGTGACAAAAAACAATAATAATTAATAAAATAAATTTAAGTCTATATAATTATATAGATAATTTATTTGCGTTGTTACTCTAAAAAACTACAAATTTAAAAATAAGTCTTCATGCTGTGAGATTTAAACTCATGACCTCTGGTTTATGAAACTAGTCACTAAGCTATAGAGTATCATACAAATGACTAATATTGCGTTGTTTGAGTAGTTTCCTGGTTTGGTGGTCGCATGGCTTAAGGCTCGAGTATAGCTGAAGGGGAAATCGGGTTCCCAGTCAGGTGTACTGAGTTGTTTTTTTATAAATGGTGAGCGAGCGTGCAACCCGACTAAGTAATGAAACGCCGTGACAAAAAAAAATCGTGATCATTAAGTCTGCATAGTATGTAATTTATTTGCGCTTTATTTTTTTTTTAAGTTAAAAATAAATCTGCCTCTTGTGAGGTTTGAACTCACGGCCCCTGGTTTACGAGACCAGTGCTCTACCACTGAGCTAAAGAGGCCCACACATAAATAAAGGTTTTGGTATTGATTTTGTTTCAATTTTGTTAAGTCGGCCTTTCGATTATTTAGATTCTTATTGGTTGAATTGTCAATTTCTAATTTTGAGATAAGACACATCCATTATGCACGACTCGATACAATAGTCAACATTTTTTCTTCAAAATATAGAAGCTTTAAGAAATAATCATTATTTTTAAAATTATGACTACCTTTGTTACATGGATTCATTAAGATTTTTAAAATTTAATTTCACTCTTAGATCAAATTTGCTACTCCTTTTTAACGTAAAATGGTTAATTTTTGCACCAGGAAAATTGAAAAAATAATCACTTCAAAATACACTGAAATATATGGGAATTTGTTACATATAAAAAACTTTATTAACACAGGTATTATTAGACTACTTTTTTCCCTTGAAACGCTGAGTGGAATAATTAAAACACATATTTACCCATTAAGGTTAAATAATCTCATTTTAAACATCAATGAAATGACTCCATACTAGTCACTTTTATTCAGTATGAAATATCATTCCTTTATACTACTTGTAAAATGTTTGGCAAAATGGGAATTCCTTCTAGACAGCCATGCTTTGGCCATATTCTAATAAAAATGTATGGAATCCATAGATTTAAATGATAAAATAAAACTGGGACTACAAATTATCATTCATTAATTTAACTTCAACACGGAAAAATCCCATGACCCACTTTTCTTAGTCTTTAATTCAAAATACATATGATACATCAACTTAACTTTTTTTAAATAGACAACATTTATTATTATTTTGGTTAAATAACGTGCATTTTCTTAATCTAATGATAAATACATTTCACAACTAACAAGCTAGTTAAATTAATTTATAGAACAAAAACAACACCCACTCTTCCGGCCCTTAATTAATAAATTGGGACACTTTTCTAGTATGCTGGAAACCAAAATCTGAACCCTTATCTAAAAAGGCAGACGCGATACCGAATAACCTAAGGCATAGGACCAAATAAATGATAGTACTTATAATATTGTTAACATAATCACTTTTGATTGATTATAATATTTTCCTTAACCGTCATAGGATGTAATCAATTCCTAAATTTAAGTAAAATTCAGATATAAGGTCTCGTAGTAATATGAACTACTTGCTAAGTAATCACTAACTACAAACACTTGAATAAGTGTTGAGGTTGATACATATTAAGACAATAAATTGTGTAATTCTAAAATTGGTTCTACATAATCGAAAATACAGTTTGGTCATTTTTTAATTGTATAAAATTTCTAATACAAATGAAAAAGAATTATGGCTCCTACGAGGTTTGAACTCATGACCCCTGGTTTACTAGACCAGTGCTCTACCACTGAGCTAAAGAGGCTCTTTTGTAATTTGCCTAGGTTTTTATATACATATTTTGTATTTCAATATCGTCAAACTGGTGCTTCGAGTGTTTAAATGATTGTTGGTTGAATCGTCAAGTTCTAATGTTGAGAAATTCTATATCAATTATATATGACTAAATTTAAATATTTAGGCTTTGGTCATATGTAAGACTTATTTTTAAATCAGATGAATTTTTAAATCATAAACTTTATATCCACTCAACTACCGCAAGAGTATTTTAATACACGATCTAGAATTTATCTCTAGCAGCACGCTTGGACACTAAAATGTATTACATTTTATTTTTTGTCAGTAAGCTCGTAGTAATCTTTTGAACAATACACATTTGTTCTAAAATAAACACTTCTTGGGACCTTCCTTAACATTGCCATTGCTATAAAAACAGCATTGACGTATTTATTGAGGTTTTAAAATAGTTCATTAAAACTACAATAAACATAGGAGTATTTTTTATGTAGCAATAAAAATATTAGATAAAGTGTCCAACAATATTTAGTTATGGATTAAAGTTTGCTTATCAGGAAAGAACTAATTATTTCAACAACAACAAAGTCCAAACAAGATTGTAGTCTGTCCCTTAAGTGCCGTGCAAATGTTTCCCTGTGTATTGATTTTTTTAAATCCATATTTAACTACTTTAATTTTTTTTACTTAATTGAAATACAAAAGAAAATTATGATAATATACACAAATTTCATTTTGGAATTACTGTCTCAAAGCTGACATAATTTTTTCTCTCTCAAAGGCAAGATAGTTTTAACTAGGAACATGTCTAAAAGCAGTCAAATACTACTTTTTATCTTAAAATTGTTATTTTTTTACGGTCTTGCAACACACCTGGAAAAATAAAAAATCTAATAAAAAAGAGGGGAACAAAAGGGACTTTGATAGTTAAAAATATTCTGGCATATTTGTGAATTAGAGACGTTAAAGTGCAAAACTTAAATACTACCATTTTTTCCTCGAGACATTGATTTGAATAATTACTATACATATTTAACTATCAAGCTCAAATCTTCATATTTCAAACACCAATTAGGCAATTACATGATTTCATACCAGTCACATTGATGCAAAAATAAATTTCATTCCTCTATAATACTTTCTAAAAGTTTGGAAAATTGTAAATTTCTTATGGGCAACCATGTTTTAGCCATCTTCTGATGAAA
Organism: Timema bartmani; assembly: GCA_902151455.1. Taxonomy (NCBI): domain Eukaryota; kingdom Metazoa; phylum Arthropoda; class Insecta; order Phasmatodea; family Timematidae; genus Timema; species Timema bartmani. Next base: position 5,751 of record CABFWB010000761.1, read on the forward strand.
AGTAATGGAATATATAGAATGCAATGAAATTTGGCCTTCAAACTTGTAATTTATCAATTTAAATTCAAGATGGCAAAATCCAATGACTTCTTACTCCTAGTATTTTTTTCAAAGTATGATACATCAACTTAACTTTTTAATTAAACAATAGTTCTTATTATTTTGGTTATATAACGTGCATTTTCTTAATCAACTGATTAGTACATCTCACAACTAACAAGTTCTCTTAAATATTATAACAAAAACAACACCCACTCTTCTGACCGTTAAATTAATCAAGGAGAAATATTTCTGGCATTTTGGAAATCAAACTGAGGACCATTATTTCAATAGGCAGACTCGATACCGAATAAGCTTGAGTGTCGAACCAAATAAACGATAGTACTTTACATATTATTGCTAACATAATATCTTTGGATTAAATAAAATATTTTATTTGTAGCTTTCATTGCAGGTAATATTTAACAAGAATTAATAGCCAGAGCTATTAATTATGCTTATTAGTGGGAATTACACCATCTAGATATCATATTCTGAAAATTGATAAATGACACCTGGACTAAGCCAAAGGTTAAGAAACTCATTGTAACCTTTTGATTTACAATTATTTGTTCTAAAATAAGTATTTCTGGGGACCTTCCTTAACATTGTCATTGCTATAAAAACAGCAATAACGTATTTATTGAGATTTTATAACAATTCGTTAAAACTTTAACAAACATAGGAATTATTTTTATATAGCAATGAAAATATTAGATAAGGCGTCCAACAACATTTAGTTCAGAATTAAAGTTTGCTCATCATTCTAAAAATTTAAAAAATTAAAAAGCTTAAGTACTGTGCAAGTTTTTAACTGTGTATCAATTTTTTTAAATCCATATTTAACTACTTTCATTTTTTCACTGAATTTGAGACATAAGCCTGTAGAAGACGCAAGCTTTAAATAATAGGCCTTTGCATCTAAGAAAAACAAAGTTTAATAAAAAGAATTCTCCCTTGAAACATTGAATTGTGTAGTTAATACACAAATTGACTCATCAAATCTACACATCAATGACATGTCTTCAAACTAGTCACTTTTATAGTGTATTTTTAAGGAATTGGAAAGGTTGAATATAAAGGAAGTGAACTCGCATTAGCGTGGAGGTAGAGTGGAAAACCGCTTAGGGAAAACCATCCCCAGTTCACCCGAGAAATATTCGAACCTTGATCTCTCAGTCCTCGGCAGTCTAGCTCAACACGAAACTAACGCGTTAGCTAACTACGCCAACGAGGCTGGTCCATTTTTATGTTAAATGAAATTAAATTCCACTATAATACCTCCTGAAGTGTTTGGAAAAGTGAAAATTCCTTCTGGACAGCCATGTGTTACATATTTTAATGGAAAGTCATGTTTTAGTTCAGGCTTGTCAAATTTATTTGATCTTGAGGTCCACAAGAAAGGGAGACATTTAAAAAAATGCAATATAGTTAATAGCTTAAGTAAAAAGAACTCCAGCTGGTAGCTCATTTTTACAAATATAAACTAAAGATGTGACTCACCTTCTATTTTTTGTTTCATTTTCGATCAAGCATTATTTTAATAAATAATTAACCTTATGATCCGACCCCTTAGCTCATTAAGTAGCGTGTCTTTCTATTGAGCTAAGGGTCCCGGGTTCGATTCCCGGCATTGTCCAAAAAAATATCATTAGTGAAATGTGGGTTTACCCTTTCACAGTGCTGAATTAACGGTTGGGGACTGAATGTTGTGCCTGTCTTAGTCTCAAGTTAGATTATAAGGCATATGAAGCTAAAGTCTGTTCATCGTAGGAATTGTTTTCTGAAAGGCCTTTTTCCCTACCAGAAAGCTATTATATAGTAGGATTTTGGTAGGAAAAAAGACCTTTCAGAGAGTAATTCCTACCGTGAACGGAGTATACGACAGGCCTAGCAAGCCGGTAGTGGAAAATATGTGGCTTGAATAAAAACATGTACCCAGGCCACAGACTAGAAACAATAATAACTATAAAAAGTAACTGACCTTATGTGATAGATTTTGAATTTTATAAAATTAAATATTACATGACATAAAATTCCCAAACAGTATATTTCATCGACGTTATGAAAATATAGTAATTCGACCGTACTGTATTTTGGTTCTTGAGGTCCTTGGGGCGCACATTATTATGGACCTAGCCGGATATGGCCCACGGGCCTCAAGTTTGTCATGCTTGTTTTAGATAAACAAGACATAATACCTGCGTCAGACGCAGCGAATGTCTCCTTTTAATTAACTTCTTCTGCACTGGTAGCCGACTGTGAACCAGTTTCATTGTCTAAACTGAAAGTTTATTATGCATTGTAACGCTACCAGTTACAAGATATGGCCTTACTTTATCGTAGTTTATATATATATATATATATTTGTATAACTTGATAGTGAGGAAAGGAGTAAAAGCTTAGTTGTCAAAAAAAATAATTAATTATTAATACTATAATTTTGTTTCAAGTAATTTATTTCCCTTGATTTTTTTTACTATTATTTTTCATAACTCAGTGCCTGCATTTGTTTTTATAGTATCTTATAAGTAAATTCAATTCATGTTTTCACTAACGTAAACATTATAAAGTGTAAAACTTAACTTTACACAATTTGAGGATGTTATTTAATTTACACAGTTATTTACTGAAATTATATTGGGTTTTATTCCACATTCATCGTTTTATTGTTGTTTATCCACGCCGCGTCTTACTACCCGTCCCGATACGTTCAGTTGGGATCGAATCAAGTGCATGGAGCCGTACTATGTCTCTATCCTACAACAGGGTGTCTACAGGGAAAATCAGGGAAAACGTGAATTAGCCGGGAATTTTAACTGATAGGGAAAAAACGGGAATAAGTAGGGAATTTGGTAGATTACAATAAAAATCCGCGAAAATGTGGTTTTACTCAAAATATGAAATATTATAGTAATCACTAAATTAGTAAATTATAATGCGATCCAAACTGTCGTTTTTTGTTTGTGGTTGTGTAATATATTTTATAATTCCAAGTGAACAATGTTAATACAAATTTAAAATAACATATTTATTTAGATTTTGAAAACTTTTTATATTATTCAGAAAAACGGTGGGGGGATGGGGGGGACTAAACATACTTTTTAGTCGGGAATTTTAGGAAATGATCAGGGGAAATCAGGGAAAAATTTGGGAATTTCATTGGTCAAGTTGATTAGACACCATGTAACCACTCAACTATTGGTCATAACCAACCGGCTTGATTCACTTTTTTTTAACTGCTTCCATACTCAACTCAAGGAAGGAAAATGCGGAACGTTTGGCCTTTAATCGTGTGTTTATTTAAATTTACGATTCTGGTAAGAACTTTTAGAAGATACAAACATACGTGTTTGCTGTCAACATCGATAATATTTTATTATATTATTAGTACTATTCCATATATATTGATACTAACTATGAAAAGTGATAGCTGGAGATCACATGACTTTACGTATAAATGTGTGAAATTTTGTGTGTGTGTTTTTTTAATCGCCACGTCCTACTTCCTCTTAGGTTTATACGCATATACTATGATTACTCAAATGAGGTAGAAATGAGGAAGGAAGAATTTTCAGAAGAAATATACCCGCATTTGCATGGAAGGAGAGTAGGAAACCATTTAGGGAAAACCACCCTTGGTATACTCAACCGGGAATCAAACCCCGCTCTTCCCGTTATCAGCATGCCAGCCTAACATGGGAGTGACGCCTTAGACCATTCGGCCACTGAATCGTATTTCTAAACCGCTTTGGTGGCCGCGTGGTCTAACGCGCTACTCTCGTGTTGGACTAGATTGCCGAAGACGGGGAGATTGGGGTTCGATTCCGGTTGGGTGTACTGAGAGTGGTTTTTCTAAATTATTTTCAACACTCCTTCCACGCAAATGTGGGTGCACTTCTCAAATAAACACTCCTAATCCCTAACCCATTAGTGTATTTAGTACACAGGCGTATAACCCGGATGGGTAGTAAAACGCGGTGTTAAAAAAAGTTTTTTTTGTTAATTTCAAAAAATGTCCTCAGCTTAATCGGTCTGTATAATGCGTGTATGTATGACATTGATTTGTTTTAGAAAAAACTCTCAACACCAATGTTGTTAGCGACATATTCGAATGAGTTCGGATTAAAAGGGTATCGTAGACGAAATTCTCGTGCACTAACGTATAGAATCAATGAGATTCGAACCTCGACCCCCTATCCAACGAAAATTCAATCAATTTACGCCGAAGATAGCGTGTAGTTTTACTTAATATTAGAGGTGTGCGAGTAGGCATTTTTCACAGCGAGTCAACCTAGGTTCGAGTTTTAATGAAAATATAGAGATTTTTTTTTCGAGTTTGAGTAGTATAAATTAAAGCATTATTTGTACTAGAAATATTTCCATTTGCGTTTCAGTAATAGATTCATTTATAAATCATAAGTACAAACAAGTTTTTAAAAATAAAGTTTTTTTTTGTGAAAAAAATATAATCCCACAAATTTAGATTTTAAAATATATTTAATAGATTTACTGTACACATTTTATTTTTAACTAGACAACAATAAATATTGAGAGACTCTCTTAAAATTGAGTAAAACCTACTAAACTCAAAGTTTCCAAAAGAAAAAAACTGAAAATTCTGAGTAGGCCTACTCAAAATTTTTGGAGTTTTGTAAAAATCTTCGGGTTAAGTTAGAGCAACTACAAAAACTCAACTTGAACTGAAATTTTCTAGTACTCACACACCCCTACTTAATATGTTTTAAGCTTTTATGAAAATGACTTGCAATTTTGAAGGAAGGTGGAAAAAGCTCCGATTGCTTCCCCCCTCAGCATGTCTTGAAGGGGACACTTTGACAATACACCAACGTATTGGCAGTGGCGTATGCAGGATTGTGAATTAGGAGGTGCTCGAAAGCTCCGTTTTTGGAAGGTTTTATTTTGACAAGACTATGCAACAACCATTGTCCCCCTATTCAGCAATTATTTATCTCGTCTGAAAGCAAAGGATTCAAATATCCTACAAAAAGAACCTTATGTCTTAGAAATCTAAATAATTTAATAGTAAATATATGTAATATTTTACATAGTCAGTACCTTTGGATGTTTGTGACATTTGAAAAGTTTCTAAAAACAGTTGCATATTCGACCTTTTTGCAAAATGTAAGCGGATGACTACGGAAATATTTTTTTGTGATCATAGCATGTTGAACCATCAGATAAGGCCAAAGCTACAGTGAGTGAACAATAGAAACTCGAGCTTCGCACTTGGCTCACTCTAACGTCTCGTGAACAACATTGGTAATGCTCTGATTGTCAATTAGTGTAGACTTGCAGTAGATTCAAGTTAGGTTGAGATCATATGATGGCCGGGAATATTACTGTTACCTTTCTAAGGGATGTCAGAAAAAGGAAAGGCTCTCGTCAAATTCAACGATGACCTATGACAAATAACTGTTGAGATTATTGTAACCAGCATATAAGATAAATGTTTCTGAGCGATATTTTATTTATTTTGACCAATACAAACTAAAAAATACCGATCTTAACTCACATCCCCTTCAATTCTACCTTAAATACCCGAACTAACTAATTAAAAAGCCCTTACAGCCCGGCTCGACCGCGTCTGTCGTCAAGTGGTCACAGTTCCTGACCACAGATCTAGAGGTCCTTAGCTCGAACTACGGCGCTTCCAGTTTTCCTATGAAGTAGTTGGGCCTGGGACGGAATCAAACTCAGCCAGGTGAGAACAAAATGAGCTACTTGAATAAATAAGTAGCATCTGTGGTCTATAAAACTGAGATCAACGGCTGAAGGGTTCGTTGTGCTGACCACATGACACCCTCTATCCGCAAATGTTGGTGCTAACATCGCTTACAGCGGTGACCGCATGTTCGGTTTAGCTCGATTGCGGGCTAACGCCGTGGAGATTTTTTAATACTCTCTCTCTCTACCCCCGCCACTCTCCACCCACTCTTAACTTGTATGAGTTGTAGTAGAAAACTGAGAAGTATTACGTTTATTGCGACAGGCAGGGCGCGAACCGGTCGGGAGCAAGCGGTGCGTAGAGGTGAACCGGTTGGTGTATGGCAGATTGCTGGGAGAAACACTTGTCGGTATGGTTTTCATACAGATATCTAACCCCACATTTTGTGTCCATGTATTTTTACACACACCAATCACGCCATGGCCAAACTCGTGTAAGAAGGTCACTTTTTTTCATCGACTCACTCTCAAGGCTCGTTGAACGGGAAATATTTGAGTGACATGCCAGAGTTCGATTCCCAGTGTTTAACACATATTTGAACTATGCTTGTGAACGGCACAGACAGGTGGAAATTTACTAGTAAATTTTAACTCAAAAGGTTTTCAGGAAAAAATACCACTAAAATTCTCAGAGCATTGAATTACAATTTGTGATATTATTAACTAATTTGTTTATTTACGCTTGCGCCCTTTCTTTTCCGATAGGTTTTTTTCCCCCCCAATTGGTGTATTTGACGTACTAACTTATACTTTACACACACAGATCTCTCATCACACTACTTATAAAATATCTTAACCTAGAGCAGTGTGGACAGATATTTATAAGTTGGATAGAAGATTGACCGCTCTAATCACTTCATTTATCACTTAACCATGCAGACATGGTCTTCACAAGCCTAAGATTGACCACGTAGTAAAGCTCGTTTAGTCAGGCTTACTGTTGACGGTGAGGTTTAGGGTTCGAATCCCGGCTAGGTGTACCGAGGATGTTTTTTCCTACAGAGTTTTCACTCCTTCACCAGGATAATGTGGGTACAGTTCCTCTTGATTGTATCTTCCTCATCCCTATCCCACTAGTGTAATTATATCTGCATCCATCCCGAACGAGTATTAAGATGAGGGAGAGAGAAAAGCTGTTAATTATGTTGGCATTAAGCGTATTGATGATAAAAACAATAGTTCCAAAGGTATTGAGTGATATTATCTGGACCCGCCTCGGTGGCGTAGTTGGCCAACGCGCCAGTCGTGTTGAGCTAGACCGCAGAGGACGGGGTGATCGAGGTTCGAATCTCGGTCGGGTGAACCGGGGGTTGGTTTTTTCTAAATGGTTTTCCAGTCTCCCTCCACGCAAATGCGGGTTCACTTCCTCTAAATATAACCTTCCCAATTCCTAATCCATTAGTGTAACTAGTACTTAAGCGTATAACCCGAACGGGTAGTAAGACGTGATGCTAAATAATAACAATAATAATAATAATAATAATAATATCTGAACATGATTCCAATTCACTGATTAAACGCATTTTATGGTCTCTTCTCTTTGCTCTACTTATATAGATTTTAGTTCCTTTTCTATTGAGTAATGTTTTATTAATTATTGCATATGGGTTCCGTGTTTTGTTCTTTGCTCTTGTTGCACATGCGGGTTGTAAAAATCCAAATGTTAGGTTTGCGCTGACGTCACCACCGCTGAGCCATTGTATAATGTAGCGAGTGTGTGTGTGTGTGTGTGTGTGTGTGTGTGTGTGTGTGTGTGTGTGTGTGCGCGCGCGCCGTTGGTTGCATCACAGCGTATGGCAGGCGGCCTCCTAGGGACTCTATAGAGGTTACAGGACTACATTGTGTACCAGTCTACAGACAAACTAACTGGCTTTGTTAGCTCTGTACCGGGTCTTGGTCCTGAATAATACAACGCGGTGGTCTGGTGGCAAGAGTTTGCAAATTAGTTCACGGTTCAAGCACTCTTTTGAAAAATCCGCCTCCCACTTACCGAACCTTTCTTAGCGAAATGTTTCCACGCGAGCTAGTATAGCTAGTGCTCACGAGAAACAGTGAACAATGGAATTATTTGTCTCTGATTTTGCCCCCGATTTATTAAACTAATTAATGCAATTTTAAATGTACATTCATAGTAGAGGGGTGTGAAGTCTACTTTTTCAGTTGGAATATTAAATATTCTCGAAGCCGAATTAAAGTTCGTATATTTTTATGTTTTATACCTGAAACAATAATATAGTATTTATTTATATAATTTAAATTACTTGTGAAATGTGTTATTGTATAATTTTTTATGTTATTTTGTTTTATTTTCATAAATAAAAATATTATCACACCTTACGATGATTAAATTACTTGAGGTTTTTTATATTAATATTGATTTGTAATGTGTAATAGCTCAGAATGGCTATAATTAAACATAAATTGAGTATTTTAGCCGCCAATATTTTTATTTGAGAAGCTTCCAAACTGTTGACGCTGTAGTTGGGTTTTTTTTTTGAGAGAAGTCGAAGCTGATATTTGTTTCGAATCTTCGCACACCCCCGGTACATAGCTTAGATATAAAGGTTTTAATAAATTCAGTTGCTATAAAGTTTAAATATAAAATCTGGCAACAGTGCATATCATCGTGATGGGCAGCAAGTATGTATCTCTTATTCTGGCTTATAGCTTCAAATATGCGTATACTAGTTCATTACTTTCATGTACCGTATCTCATCACTTAAATACTTATTTAATATAAAGTATATACCTTTGAAACATATATATCGCTTCATTTCATAGATCGAATTGATCGACACTGTCCAATAACAGGATGATAAAATATTAAAAATAAATGGTACTGTACACCGCACAGACTTTCTCTCTCTCTTTCATCTTAAAATAAAGAAATTTGCTAAAAAAAATCATAGATATTATATATAACTGTTACAGAAACACTCCAGCAAAGCTCATACATGTAATAATATACACTGTTACGGAAACATTGAGAAAAGAGGAGCCCCTCTGTCCACCAAAGAGAATAAGAATCATTTACATATTTCTAAGTACTCCATAAAAAGATATATGGTTGCTCAGAAACTATTGCTTTTATAAAACTATATTCCATGTTAAAATATTTGTAATTTTAACAATATTACAACTTTACATTGATATGCTATTCCATATCTCAAATAGCTACGGAGATATGATAAAAATTTAAAATGTCTGCTTATGTATTGTACCCTAAAAGTATTTCGTGTAAAAATGAAAACTGCAATTTTATTTGTAATGTTAAACAGTGTCTAGCTGCAAAATTTAATAAAAATTGTTAGAGCGAATTTTGAGAAAAGCGATTCTACCTCTTCCTTCTCTTCAGTAAACTCCCCTTAATTTTAGGGTTAGATATATGATTCCGAAAACATCCCGGGAGGACATTATGAAAACCCTAGATAGCAAGTTTTAGTCCGATCGGTAAAATAATATCGGCTTTATCTCAAGATATAGACAGGAGAAGAAAAAAAGAAAAACAAACGTCATCGTGAAAACCACTTTTCTGTTTCAGGGGGTCAGGAAACCTGGACATTTATCTCAAATTTGATTTATTTTTTACGATCGCAATGTTTCTTTCTTCAAGGAGTCGAGAGAAAGTAAATTACATGACAATTAAATGACAACTATCTTATCCGACTCTCATCTGTTATTTTAAGCATGGCTGTCTTCGAAAATGTCAAAAATAAATTTATCACTTTATTTTATAAGCCACAAAAGATGGTCCATTGAAACAAAAGTATGTCAAGTAACCTTTACATAGGCCAATAAATTCCCACCAAATCGTGGGCGAACAGTAGTTATTATTATAATATAACACTTATATCTGTCTAAAAATATAATCAGAACGTTTCTTGTGGAATGATAGCTACAGTCTAATTTTCATAGGAAGGACCTTATTTGTTTGCTAGAAAAGTTACTAGATCTACTTTCACGTATACATACGTCATGCTATGTGATCTACTATTGTCACTTTTGATAGCTATTAATTATCAATATCTGTAAAATAAGACTAATAACATAGTAAAATGTTATAAATTTTGACCATAAAGAAGGAGATAGAAGTTCGAATCTAGGTCGGATTCTTCCAAAATGTTTTTATACTCTTCCTCCCCGCAAATGCGGGTCACTCCTACTAAATATAACCTTTCTGATCCCTAAAAACACTAGCGTAATTGGTATATAAGCGCATAACCCGAACGGTTAGTAAGACGCGGTGCTAAAAATATTTTTTTATCTCGGCTTTGTTAACTCTACACTCCGTCGTCAGCTGTAGTCGGTGGGCTTGTGATTTTCCGTGTTCTTTCTTATCACCGTCTTTATATTATTACTAGCCATTTGCCCGAACGGGTAGTAAGATGCGATGCTAATAATATTACTAACCATTTAACCCGTTCTTAGCACGGGTAATCCTCATCACACTATATTAAATTATGACGTTCAATATCCGGCAAAATTTTGAGTACATCTAATCTAGCTAGAAGTAGGTTCAAATCCCGGCTAGGTGTACTGAGAGTGTTCTTTCCTAAAATACTTCCCACGCCCCTCTCGCACAAATGTGGGCATATTTACTCTAAATTATACCACCCTTACCAAGTTAGTTTAGTTAATTGGGGATAGCTTGGATGACGTGGCTATCTGAAAATTTTCCTTGATGTGATAGGAAAGAGGAAGGTATGATTTAGGATAAATATACCCGCGTTTGCTTGGAGTTAAAGTGGGACATACATATAGGAACAGTCTTCTCAGTACACGCGTCTGGGATTTGAACTCTGAACCTCCCCCTCCCCCCAACCCTCGTACCCTCGTTTCCAAGAAACCAGGTTAAACGAGATCGACGTCTTTGTCTTCGTGCCCACAGATGCGGACTGTTGTGTGTTGATGGCGGTAGCTATTAACTACAGATGTGTTTAATATGTCGATGACTGGTGACCCAGATAGCTTTTAATAATGTGTATACTAGATGGGAGCAAAGACATATTGATGACATCAGACTAATGAAGCGAACATCTGGAGGAAGGTAGGCTCTTCCCGGATATGACTCATTCCGGCGAAGACAGAATGGAGCTAGTGTTTCTTACCCGCATGATGGCAGGGATTTGACAATGTCCTTCCTTGTCTGTGCCCGTTGCATTATGTACTTTGGATACATCTTGGATTGTTGAGGAGAGATGAGCATAAACTGTCTGCTGTTGGGATTAGTGGGTTTTCTTTTCATCGCCGCGTCTTATTACCTGTGCAAGCTTTACGTGTGATAATTACTCTAATGGGATAGGTATGAGAAAAGAAGCATTTTCGAGGTAATCTGCCCTCATTTGCGGGGGAAGGAGAGTGGAAAACCATTTATGAAAAACTCCCCTCATTAGATACCGACTGGGATTTGAGCCCCGATATTCCCGTCTTTAGCAGGCCATTCTAATACGAGAAGTATGCCTTAGACCATCTGGCCACTGAAGCGGGTGAAATAAAAGTGTTGGAGCTCGATACAGTCCGATCTATCAGAAAGATTCTATTGTAGTGCAAAATCGACTTTTTTAGGAAAATGACATCAGGTATCGAAAGTATCCAAATCGACTTTTTAGGAAATTGACACCAGGTATCAAAAGTATCCAAATCAACTTTTTTCAGCCAGGTGAAAGTACCAAATTAGTCGAATCAGTCACATCACACAAAAAGTCAAATCTGTCAAAAATAGTCAAAGTGTACATTTGGGGTGGTTGTGTCACTGCGACACTCTTGCCCGTTTCTTTGTCTTACTTAAGCACTATTCTCACCCTCCTTCACCCTTGTCACAAAAATAAGCAAAGCTCAAAGCCCCCTACCCTTATAAGGTGCTTACGTAATTTTTGAATGCACCCTTCGATTAAAGATAATCATAGAAAATTCATACTTTAGGGAACCCGTCACATATTTATAATATCCATGTTCTAGTTAGAACCTCAACAAGCTCTACATTTTAAAGGCCCCGCTTGGTCTCGAACTAGAGTCCTCTGGACTTGATCGTATCTTTTGATAGTTCCCATCCAGTTCAAACCTTCGCGCGGTGACGTATGCGCGGAGGAGCGAAGCGCCGTCCTTGTGTTTGAGTGAGAAAGAGACATATACTGTAGGGGAGATCTATTCCTTCCCCTTCTTCCTCTTAACCCCCTCTCGCGCCTTTTAATGCATTCTGATTGGCTGAGGATTGGGAGTCCCATAACAACAACAGTGTGTTCGCCTCGCTCTGACAGACGAAGTGTGAACTTTCCTTTTAGTGCTGGCCGGTCTTTCGCATTGTAAAGTTCGGCAGGTTAAATTGAAGAGGACTTTTTACTAACGGTTTTTATCTTTTGTGATGAAAGGGGGGAGTTATATTCTTTCATATAATTGATAAAAACGTAGAACTAGTATTGATAAGTGCAGTGTTGGATTGTAATAAAAACTAGATGAATTTACTATCTAAATCTTGACGTTAAACTGTCAGTTTGATATATTGAGTGTGTGCAATTAAAGTATTGTGGCCGGTAAAGCGTGATCAATATTGATCTTTCGACTTAAGTTGTATAAACTTTGGTTAGAACTGGTGTTGAACGATAGTCTGTGAAATATAATTATACAGAACTACCAAGACCTGGGTCGAAAATATTAAATCGTATATCTTGCGGCCTTTGCCACAGTGTTAATTTTAGTTTTCGTGTAAAGACAACACATTTGATTGTCATTGTGTTTCGTTGAGATTTCTGCTGGATTCCTTCAAACAATATTTTCTCTGTGAAAGCGACACCAGAAGCATTTCAACCTTGAGTAAGTATTGCCGCAGTTTACCCGCCTTTCCCCTAATATATTCTAGTATTAATAAAATAATAATTAAAATACATTTCTTACACAACTTAGTTTAACTCGGATTCTACAACAATAAGACACTCTTTCAAAGCCATTTTATTATTAATTTGTGTTTTTGCACTAACTATATAGCTACTGGTACTTATATTATTTTAGTCAATGTATCATTATTTTTTTGTAGTTACGCTTTGTGTGAATTTCGGAAACCTGTTTTATTTGTCACCCAAAACTACCAAAATACATTATTATTCACAATTGACCTTCTACTTTTCATCTAATTTTAAATTCCACTTGATAGTACTTTTTTTTAGCACCGCGTCTTACTACCGGTTCAGGTTGGTAATACGTACTTGATAGTACTGACGTGCTAACAATTTGGCCTTGAATTATTACTGACATACTTATTTGATTAAATTTGTCATTTTCAACTGAAATTAAATATAGTATTATACACTTAAAACCTACCTACACAATTACAAGGAAAAAAAACAGAAAAAAATTATAAGTTAATAAATAGTAGTTTTTATTAATTAAGGATCAACAAATTATATAATGGATAAAAAGTTGAATATTATGTATATTATAGTCGGCAACTTTGTTCATCTACAAAGCTTAGTAAATTAACAATAAAAAAATGATCATTTATTGATGTATGGTTGTGTTGCGTGTCTGGACCCATTCTATTAAACAATAATAGATTTTAGTAACTCGTGTACATAATTAAATTAAGCTAATCGAAATAGCTTGCATAGCAGCAGTTACCCATTTGCACAAATAGCTAATTTAAAATTAATCAACTTATTAGACACCGAGACATTAATTATTGAAGTATTATCTGTGTTATTATTTAATACGTTTAGCCTTAAGAAATGTAGTTTTATAGCATTAACATTAGAAAACTGATGACCTGCTTCGGTGGCTGCATGATTTAACGCGCTATTCTCGTATTATACTATATTGTTGATGATGGGGAGATCGAGATTCGAATCTCGGTTGTTTGGTGTTTTTTCCAAAGTGGTTTTTCTTTCTCCCTCCAGGTAAATACGGGTACACTTGCTCTTTAATTAACCTTCCTAATCCCTAAAACCAATAGAGTAATTATTATATAAGCGTATAACCCTAACGGGTAGTAAGACGTGGTATTAAATTAATTATAAAACTGGTAAAGCACATAATTAAAATCACACGTTGGAAACTACGCCTAGTTCACCCGATCCAGACTATCCGACATACGTCATCGGCTGCCAAGTGCAACACACACACACACACACATATTGCAAGTGACACTTAGAAATGTGTCATAACAACAGCTCAATATCGACCCCTAGGAGAGAGTAAATATTGGGATCGTCAAAAAATAGAATATGAACTTTTAATGGGCGTCTCAAGTTTCATGAGTCCCTGAATCCGAAAATGCGGTTTCTCGCTCTGTCACTTGGCCTACACTCGAAGACTTTTTTTTTACCTGTAGTGCTAAAACTTTGTAATCTAGGATTTTCATAATGTTCCCCAGAAATTTATTTTTAAATAATCGATTTAACCCTCAGGCTTACTACTGTAGAACGAAAAGAGAGGGGGATTCCCACCCCCCAATATTGTCTCTAACGATTTTAAATAACACCTTCAGTGGCTGCATGGTAAAAAAAAAAACGCGCTACTTTCGTGTGACTTAGACTGCTGATGACGGCGAGATCGAAGTTCGAATCTCGGTCGGGTGTACTGAGGATGGTTTTCCCAAAATAGTTTTCCATTATACTGCCACGCAAATATGGATACATTTCTTATGGGCCTAAGTATAACCTTCCTAATCCCTAAAACCAGATCGGTTAGTAAGACGCAGTGTTAAAAAAACTGTATCTAGTGACAGATTTACATCATAAACAAAGTGGTGAAGGCCCTGCATCTACTTTTTCCGTAAAATGACTTGGAAGATACCTTATTTAAGCGGATATCTCCAATTTTGATCATATCTCCGAAACTCTTCTAAGATACGAAATAACAAATACAACTCATAAGGTAGTAGGGGGATAATTAATTTCTTAGAGAGGAAATAATGTATTTTATTTTCACCGCTTTTCATTACCCGTTCGGAATGTAAGCATATACATTAATTGCACTAGTGTGATAGGGACTAGTGAGATAGTTGAGATAAAATATACCCGCATTTGCGTGGAAGGAGAGGGGAATCCATTTATAGAGAGGAAAAGTCAAATATACTCGGCTGGGAGTTGTAAAGTCTGTTCATCGTAGAAATTGTTTTCTGAAAGGCCTTTTTCCCTACCACAAATCTATTATATAGTAGGATATTGGTAGGTAAAAAGACCTTTCAGAGAGTAATTCCTACCGTGAATGGTGAATATCTCTTATCTTCCAGTCATCGGCAGTCTAAATTAAATAAGCTTGACATTTGGACTGCTTACCCACTAGTCTGGGTTAATTAATTGAGCCTTGATGTTTAACTATAGCCTACTGACTGTACAAAGATAGCCTTTGCTCTTTTTAACTATCTAGATGGAATGGTTGAAAACGCGACGTCATTGTGGTGTCTGACGTGGTTTATTCAGGTAGATTACATCCTGATTCTCGTCTGCGTTTTGTCACGGTACTTGGGGGGCTATAGAAACACGGCTCCTATCTATCTTGGTCTTGGGACGTTCCATGGATACGATTTCGTGGTTCTTCTAGGAAGAAGAAATTAATAAAGATGATTGAAAGTTTCAAACGCAAATATAACGTATTTAATAATCTTAATTTTTATTCTTCATAGCGGGATGGTTACTAAAAGTTGTCAAAATTATTGGGAAGGGCAAGTGTAAGCGAGCGGTTGGCACGCCTCACTGTCTTGAGAGGCCCGGAGTTCAGTGGCGTTACGAGGGAGGGAGTATATCCGTCCCGCCTCCCCCACACTTAAAATCCAACACCTTAGGTCAGTAGGTAGCGTGTATGCGCTGATAGATAGATATACTAGATATGATATTCAAAAGGTATACTTACGCTTAGTACTAACTACGCTAAAGGTTTTAGGGATTGGAAAGGTTATATTTAGATGAAGTGTATACGCATTTTCGTGGAGAGTGTGGAAAAAAGTTTTAAAAAATATTCTCAGAACACCCGACTGAGATTCGAACCTCGTTCTCCTCATCATTGGCAGTCTAGTCTACTGCGAAAGTAGCGCCACCAACGTGGGTGTTATAAATATTAAAGGTATCCCTAAAATTACTAATAGGGGAGAGAAAAGAATATAAATAATATCTTCTCTGCATTGTATACTACCTCACGGTAACGTTATATACATACCCAAAATTGTGCGCGCGCATATATTCTTTTTTAATCCGTGAGAACTACAGCATTGAAATGGATTATATTAAATACTACTTTTTCATTTCATTGTTAATGTCCTTTGACGAAACGTGTGTTGTAAGGTCATGCAAGCGTTGACCTTAGTGGGAGGAGTGATACCGGTTTTGAAATAGGCTAGTTTTAATTGCTAATAGGTAGGATAAATAAAGTAGCCCCGCGAACAAGTGTGGATTATTTCCAACAAAAATAGATTATTAAAGATACAAAATCTTGCTTGACATATCAATTTTCACTTTCGTTTGGGTGAAGAATGTTTATGATTGCAATTCAATACTATTCCTTGTGTTCGTGCTGAATCCGGTTTCTAAGTGACCGGTCAGACTGGAATGACGCGATCGCTTATAGGCGTAGCTTGCCCGTTTTATGTTTTGTATAGCGTAACGTAGCCGCAGTACAATTTTCATAGGAAGAATCTTATCCGACAGCTAGAAAAGCGACTAGATCTACTTTTACGTATTCATACAAGTCATGTGATCTGCAGCCGTTACATTTGATAGACAGATAAGTGACTATAAAATGACACTAATAATAGGCATGTATTAAAATATTATCTCTGTTGGTAGTGGAAGAATATTTATATTATGTAAAAAAATGAAAATTGATTTCTACACATTATTAATTAAAAAACCATTTTTATCTTATGGTTGTCGTGAATAACATCTTTATAAATAAACAACTTGGCGTAAAAATACATGAATGTAGAGTTAACATCTTACCCTTAATAGCTCAGTTCAGCAGTGCATTCGTATTTAAATAATTACCCGAAATTTTCCTCGGTAACGATGGGGGACAAAGCGACATAGTACCTACTATGAGAGATTATTATTATTATTCACCGCGTCTTACTACTTGTTCGGGTTATACGCTTAAGTACTAACTACGCTAATGGATTACGAATGAGGGAGGTTGAATTTAGAAAAAGTGAACCCACATTTGCGGGGAGGAAGAGTGGGAAACTATTTAGGGGGAAAGTTCACCCGACCGAGATTCGAACCTCGATCTTACTGTCTTCGGCAGTCTGGTTCAATACGAAACTAGCGCGTTAGCCAACTACGCCACCGAGGCGGGTAATATGACAGAATAAAGATTTGTTCACAATGCTTAACTATGAAATCATTCTAAAATGGTAAAAAGCACCCTATTCAACGCAGTTATTTTATTCAAATATCATTGAATACTTCAACAATTTTCCACGTGCAATAGTGTTCGTTTAAACTTACGATTTCTTACCGACAGCATCACAGAGCTGATGATTTCTTACAGACAGCATCACAGAGCTGATGGGCATGTGATTCACGCTTTTAATAGTGGGTCTGCGAGAGCGGACAAAGGAGTCAGTCTCGTCTTGTCTAACATGCCACTCACGTGGAAAACTGAGAAAACAGGAGTCTTCGTATCAAGGAAATAGTGGCAACCCTGTAGTGATGTAGAGGTCGGGGTATAAATCCCGGCCGTGTGTACCGAAGTAGTTTTTCCCAAGTGGTTTATTAATTCTTAATCCATTAGTGTAAACATGTGGATAGGCCGAATGAGAGTTAAGACGTGGGACCAAAAAAAACATGACATTTTAACTGTCAGATAAAATTCTTTTCATTGCGACCCGACTATAAAAATACTAAAAAGGTTTCCGTATCGGTAACTTTACTACAGTGACTATTGTCCGACTGCTACACGAAAAGCACAAATGCAGAAAAGCATCGATTAAAGCTATTTAATGAATGCCATAATGTTGAAAGTGATAGCACAAAAACACACTGCTTGGCATACGAATGACTACATTAAAGAATATAGTAGAAACATTTTAAAATGCCTCATCAGTTAGCTTTTGATGACGGGAGGAATTTTGATTTCTTATTAACGCATTTTACGATCAGATTGAAAAAAAGCATAACTCGGATGAAAATTCATTTAAATAAATGGTACGGAACTCCGTACGAACTTTCTCGCTCTATTTTTTAGAAATGGAGATATTTACTCAAAATTCTTAATATAATATACACTAGCAAACCCGAGAACAAATTGTGCTAGGCATACGTAAAAAAAATTTTATTCATGGTTTCAAATTTCGTAATTTTATTTTTAAAGAATTAAAGTCTTCATTTGTATATTTGGAACAATACAAAATGTCAATATTGGGACCCCAAGGGTCAACCCTACGTATTAAAATTTTGACTTCTGGTTAACATTTTCTACACTTTACTAGGAGATATCTTATGGTTATTGCATTGTTATTAAATTTTTCTTTTATAAATTTTGACCAATTAAATAGGTAATTAATGACGATTGAGTCTAGAATGAGAGAGATAGAATCGTTATAGCCGATATTGAGAAAATGGAATTCTTCTCTTTTCACCCTTTAGTAAACTGCTATTAATTTTAGACATATGGCGTTGCAAAAACAACTTTTTAGGGTTCGGGTGGTCATGACACGTTGACATCCATCAACATCTCGGGCTAGATTTTTTTTTGACGGTCGTAATACTTTAAGGTAAAGTGTTGGCAAGGTTAAAAGAAATATATATTTGTGTATAGCTCGAAAACTTTGTTTATACGAATATACTCAATGAGTTTTCTTTGCAAGTGGATGTAAACTAATGTAAGTCAAGCGTTGTTTTGAACGTAACAACTTAAAGTTACCGGTTTTGCATTGTATATACCGCACCGACTTTAAAGTTGCTCCGCCATTTTGAATTTTTTTCGGAGGTTAAAAATTAAAATTTTAATTTTTTTGGAATTTTCTGTCGGTTACCGGCTAGAAGCTATAAATTTGCCAAATTTCAAGTTTCTAGCTCATCTGGAAGTGGGTAAACATTAATGTGAGTGAGTGAGTAAGCCATGTGGCTTTATAGTAGTATAATTTCAAGAAAAAGATGTTTATTATAAATAGATCCACATGTATGCAATAATAAGTAATTTCATATCTCAAAGACTTACGGAGACATAATAAAAAATTAGAATTTACGCATCAGACCGAAATTCTTAGTCATTTTGCCAAAAGATTGAGGGTAGCCATTTTATTTGGAATATTTAGAAATGTTAAGAAATGAAATTTAATAAAATCATTAGAGCCGATTTTGAGAAAATCTACTTTTTCTTTTTTTGCCCTTCAGTAAACTAGACTTAATTCTAGGGTTATATATCCAATTCCAAAAACCCCTCGGGGCAACCCCATGAAAACCCTAGATACCAAGTTTTAGCCCGACAGGTTAAATAGTTTAGGCTCTAGTCAGAGGTACAGACAGACGGAAATTTAAAAAACACCTTTTCGGATTCGGGGGATCGAGATTCATCAAAATCTCCAGTTCGATTTTTTTGACGATCACAATACTTTCTCTACCTGTAAGATAGCGAGAAAGTAAAAACCATAAAATAGATTAAATATTCTTACATAAATATTGTGTTCATTTATTAACGTAACTTTACTTGTTTATATCAATGTATTTTAATGTTAGTGAAACTTTATTAAGTGTGCAAACTTTCATGTATCTTCTAAAACTATTATGCGCCACCTAAGCACCATATCATTATTTATCAAACTTTAATGGAAAAAAATCGAAGCTTTGGACTGGGTGTATATTTAGGGTATCTTTGAACCAAAATGAAGACCTATTTGCCACTGAAGTGGTGTGACTTACATCCGTGTTCGAATAGTCTAAGACTTCACTCTCTCAGGATAGTTTGCCGGTGACGAGGAGGTCAGGGTTCGAGTCCTGGCCGGGTGTATCGAGTGATTTTTCCTAAATGATATTCCAATATACCTAAATGTCAATGTGGATACACTTTATCTAAATCATAACTTCATTTTTTACCCAGTTAGTTTGAATATGCGGATAACCTTTACGATAATATGTGAAACGCGGTGCACAATAGAAAAATGTTAGGTGCTGCTTCTAGCGTTGACGGCTGACCAGATGTGAGAGTTTCTTTATACTACAGTTTATTTTTACCCTTGACAGCTGCAGAATCTATCATCCTTCTACCCCTGCATCGCGCACGATCCTTCAAGTTAAGGGGGCCGCCTAGGTTAGCGATAAATTGCCGCGCAGACGTTCACCTCTAGCACGATATTTAATTCCACGATACGTTATTTCATAATATGATTCACGCCAAAATAAAGTCGAAAGATTCTAACTGGTCTCGTTTTCCTCAACAACCTTATAGTTTGACTTTTATTAATAGTTTAGAAAAAAAGTATGAAAATGTGACATTAGCTTATTTTCAACGCCTTTTTAAGTTTATTTGCGGCGGGTGCTACAAGACCAGGCTTGATGAAAAAGGGCTCTTATCCTTCCTGTTACAAATACGTCTATAGTAATTTTTCGATAGACTCACCAAAAGACAATTTTAAGATATTTGGGAACGACCAGTGAGCTTTCCTCTTTACCTTGAGATAAGAAGTTTAGTAGTTTATTTCCCCCTCTTATTGACATGCCAAAGGGGATATAATAGGTGAAGGGTGAAAGGGAGTATAAGCTTAGACAGAATAGAAACTTTCCAGAAAACGACGCAGACCATTGTGTTTTAAGGCATGTGGCTTGACAGCGATCGATACTTTCTCTTGACCGAGGGGGCCCACATTAACGCTCCACTAAAAACAGAAATCAGACAAGTAAAATGAATGTCCGCTTAGGTATTTTTCATACACAAAAAAAAAGTCTTGCTACTTTTGTTGGTGGGGTAGTTTTGTGTGGCTCAAAGTATACAACGCCTCCTTTCACCCAACCAAATCTTGACAGATTAAAGTTTAAAACGCCAAGCTTAAGGTGAGGATGTAGGGAACGTGAGAAAGGGTAAGTGTTTTTGCAATTTTTATATAAACATTTGTTTTAGTCAAAATAATTCAAATATTTATTCAACACAAACATGGTTTAATTTTCTTCACATAATGACATCAACATTTCTTGAATATTTGTCAAGGGTGTCCTGAAGTTTAATGACAACATTTTATCTTCATTTAAAAAGTGTATAATTTAATGCCGCCATGCTCATGACAAATATTCAATAACTGTTGATATCAGCATGTGAGTAAAGTTAAACTCTGTGTTTGTATAGAAGCAATATTTGATTTATTTTGGCCAAATAATGTTTTGCTATAAAAACGGTAAAACCTCTGGCCTTTTCTAGCGTCCCCTACATCCACACCTTAATACGCTCCTGGAAAATTGAGGCAATTTGATGTGGCCGAAAAGATCTGTGAGAAGCCAGGAAAATTTTAAAGTTTTTAGAATATTCAGATTTTTTGCAATACGGAGTGAAATAACATGACCCGCTGTATGTTATTAGTTTTTATCTCCAATTTACGTGTAATCCGAACGGGTAGTGAAAAGATATATTATATTAATACGAGTTTTTTTTTTTGAAGAACACAAACATATTATATCTTTAAAAACGCTAGTGTCAAGAATTTGTTAGAAATCAGTCAAAATAACGAATTTATGTTTAGCTTGAATATTAAATACAGAGGAAAACCATTTATGTTTGTAAAACCTTAATAAGTAGGTATATTTTGAAACTTCATAAGTGTGCAGGTCAATTTTTCATTTAGAAGCCTTTTTAAAAAACACAAAACACATTTTTTTCGCTAAAAAGATAACATTTAACTATTTTATTAGTGTTAGTTTAAAGGTATTGAAAATATCTACCAAACGTGATAGCGTCATTAATCATAACTTTACGTATACACACGTGAAAGTATACCTAGTAATAATCAGTGCCCAAACTTTGATGATCTAAAAATTACCAAAAAATTACCTATAAAATGACTTATATCTAAAAAAAATTACTTAGGATTTTTAAAAATCCTATCTTTTTTAAACAATAATGAGTAATGAATGCACACAACTTAATCAAACAAGCACTTTACTGGCGGAACTAGGAAAATACCCGTGCAATTAAAAGCTCGTAGCAACTAAACTCTTACATTCTGCTAAAATATAACATCGATTTACAAATATATGACTCAGACAAAATACCACCCCCCTCCAATAGTTGTAGTCTCTCACTAGGTATGTGTATTTTCGAACCGTACAAGCTAAACAAAAACAAAAGTTAATTACCTATGTTATATTCTTATTCCGATAAATGTGTAGTAAAAATTATATTTTAGAGTATTTATGCAATTATTAAATATCTATAGTAGTATTTTAATACTCGCTTATTCAACGTTAATGCCTAAAACTTATTCAAAATCTAAAAAATGACTCAAATGCCTAAGAGTAACACCAAAAGAATACAAACCAAGAAAATATTAGCCTACATAAAATGACAAAACCATACTAAAAATTAACTTTAGAAAATATTTCTACAACCAGGGAACCATGGAAAATAACTTATGTACTTGAATTGTCTGTGATTAGAAAAAAAAGGCATGTGATAAAAATCCGGGCACTGATAAGTAGACTGACCGATGGGGTAGAACCTTATTCATCTAACGGGGCGAACAGAAAAAAGGGCTTTTAAGGTAGCTTCGAGCCGTAAGCTAAAGGTGGCGGTACGAAAGGGGGGAGGGGAGGGTTCGGTGACCTTCCTCCGACAATTGCTTGGAAATTGGATGTCTCTAGAATATAAATAAAGTGGCCTTCTTCTCGAAATTTTTTGAAAATTAGATTCCTCAAAGAAGCTGCAGTATTTGTATTAGTTCTTCTTTATTTTCAGTAGTTCTAGATTTTTTACTTCTTAGATTTGAATGCCTATAGAAGCTATTTAGATCTGTCTTTGCCTATAATTATTTTGAAACTTTGATACCTATAGAAGCTATTCTTTCAGGGGGAAATATCGGCCCCCTCTAACCCCCAGCCCCGCCCCTCCGAGTCCTAAATCTTGTCGTGCGCGCGCGCGTGTGTGTATTCTCAAGTAGGCCTACAGTTTCCTTCAAACAAATTTAGTTAAGTAACATTTTATTAAAGTGAAGGATTTATCAATCTAAACTACCTTATATCAGTAATTATACTATTAGGTCGACCATACGGAAATCGAACCTGGATCCATCTCGAGATACTAGGGGTGTTTGATCCTGACTGTCAAATCTGATATTTATTTCTCTCTCAAGAAGTTACCCATATTTACAGGTGAATACTTTGATGGAGCATTTCCTTAAAATTCACTTGTCTTGTTGGATACGTAAGTGTGCACAAACTTAAGAAAAAGAAAAGCATACTGGTCTAATTATCTCTGGTTCGATTCCTTCATGGACTAAGAAACTTCTTTAAAATTGTGTTCCTTCCACAGATTGGTAAAAAAAAAATTGATTTCGTTGTTGTTTGTCCTTAAACATAAGTATGTCGTTTTCTTAAACATTTTAAATGAAACTTAATACCGTACCACTCTTAAATTGCAGTTGCCATATCTAATTACACTCTCTAGAGGTCTATTTTCACACTTGAAACTGATCAAATGTAATGGAATGTGTTGGATACCATACAAAGTTCAAACGTTGAGTAACAATACATTCGAAATTTGGTTTGGATGAATAATAAACGAACATGATTTTTCCCACGACAATACACACGTGTGGTCGACCACATGGGGTTTGTGCTGACTCGGCTGTGGATTGACGTGACCACATGGTATGGAAAAGTGCAGCTCCGGGTGATATAGCCTAGCCGCACAGCTTCTGGTGTTGGCTGCTGTGGTGGAGGGGTACCACCTAGCCCCCATTGGTCGAATGTTTGCAGGATTTCGCAAGGGACCACCTAGCTTCCATTCAAAGAGTATTTGCAGCAAATCGCAGTGGACCACCTACACCCCATTCATTGAATGTTTGCAGCATATCGCAGTGGAACACCTAGCACCTATTCATAGAGTGTTTGCAGGATATCGAAAACGAGATATTTGGAGAAATGGCTCTGATGGGCGTGAATAAACATGGTGTCATCTGCCTTTTATATATATATATATATATATATATATATATATGTAAAGGNACTGGTTTTCGAACCCAAATAATACCTTTACATATATATATATATATATGTAAAGGTATTATTTGGGTTCGAAAACCAGTCGATATAAAATCAGCCACTAGCATAATAAACACTTATATTATACAAATTTAAATTCAACCAGAGAAAATAGTAGCTAAGACATTGCTGTTATTTCAGGTATTGTAGCTGTCCGAATTTTGGTCGTATCATATTTATTAGCAGTGTAATTCTTTTTAAAAAATCAATTTTTCACGTGTGTCGGGTTAAATTTTTTTAAATTTGTGGTTGTCCGAAACCGTAGCTCGATTGGAGATGCGTTTGCTGAGTTTAAGGGTTCTAAGTTATATAAGATCCATAGCTGAAAGTGTGTTTGTGGTTAATTGTCGCCTTGTGAATTGAGTGCAATGTATGTTCTAGTATTGGACTGGTTAGTAAGTTGTGTATTGATATAATCAATATGTACCGAAAGTGCACGTTAAATAGCCTACACTTAATATAAATAAAAGGGTTGATCTTAACATGGTTTAGGTGGAATGACTTATCGTTCAGTTTGCTTATGAACTACCTACTCGTCAGCGGTCACGTGTTTTAAACTTAAAGCCTGTATAGTCTGGTTAAACGATCACCGGGAGGTCCGGGTGGGAATACCTACAAAACTAGTTGAGGATTTTTTTTTTCTCTCGATAGTTTACCACTCTTCCTACACGCAAATTAGTATGTATTTCCTTTCTTTTACTTTTCCCATCTCTACTCCATTAAATGTTGATAGCTCGTACCGACAGAAAGCCGTGATGCAAAAAAAAAACACTTTTATACAGTCTCATCAGCTCACAACTTACTAGGGTGAGAATCGACCTTGAAATACCGTGGAAGTTTTTATGGAAAGAACATAACCGAGCCAAGTTTGTTATCGTAATTAAAAGTAAAATAATAACTATAATAAAAATGCTGTCGCCGAGTTCAGTTCAGTGTTGTGTTCTGGTAGGCGCCAACACTCCCCGGTGATAAGCGCTATCAGCCGACCGTTGTCAGTCCGGTGCGATGAACCGGGGCCTCTGAGCCCTGGTCAACTTGTTTCACAATGGTCGTCACAGTTATAACTAGGAATGTGCGAGGACCACTTGTTAAATTAGAGACAAGAATACGGGGAAAAAAATTCTAGAGATGCGAGAACGAGACAAGAAAGCTTCCTTTGAAAGTAAAAAAAATTTAATAATGTTTATTAAAGTAAATATATAATTTATAGATTTTTTGACATTTGGGCTGGCTCTTGCTTTCCTTGGATTATCTTATGAGTCCAGTGGTTCTAAAACTTTTTGGTCTTTGGAGCCCTTTACAACTCTAAAAGAAATTGCAGAGACCCAAAAATGTTTTGTTTGGGTGGGTTCTTACTTTTTGATGTTCACCGCTTTAGAATTTGAAGCTTTGAGAAATTGTGTATAATTTAATTATTCTACTATAAATATAAAGCCACATGGCTGACTCACTGACATTAACCACCACTTCCACATCAGCTAGAAACTTGAAATTTGGCAAATTTATAGCTTCTAGCCTGTAACCGACGGGAAAATTCCAAAAAAGTTAGAAATGTTGATTTTTAGCCCCCGAAAAAAATTCAAAACGGCGGAGCAACTTTTAAAGTTGGTGCGGACCTTTCTTTGGAGGTCTCTTGTGTCTAAACGGTAAGATCTATCAAAAACTGATTGCACCAGCAGCTACGGATTTGACGAGCTCCACAAGTTTTGTCCCATTACTTTTTGTCATACCTCCATCGGTTATACCTTAGATAGAGCTAGATTTTTTGATTTTAGGTAAATTTTGCACATTTTCCACACATGTTTTAATTTCAAAACAACGCTGGAATTACATTAGTTTACATCCACTTGAAAAAAAAACTCACTGGGGCCTTGGGGGCGGAGCCCACAACGAGCAAAGCGAGTTTTATATCTGTAACCGCACGGCCTAAATTGGAAGGCGTGTGTTCGTATATTATTGTGTGTTATGAATTGTTAATGGCAAAACGAGTCCTGCAAGTTATTGTGATTAGCCTGTAAACATATAGAATAGAGGAGTTGACCACATAAACATTGTCAGCATTCCTTAGGTAGAAACCAGGCCAGAAGGCAGGATAGGAAGTGGTGTATCCAACCATCAGGGCTGACTAATCAACATTGCAATCTAGGGGTCACTCTGCCCGATTTGGGACTACACGGGCCAGGACCATATTTGTGGGCTCGAGCCCAGGGTACAGGGGTTCGGAAACCGTGTAGGGACCACCTAGGAGTCAGACAGGCCATTGGTTATTCTTAGCAACACCTCGTTTTGTCACAAGCTGCCGAATATTCTGCAGGTTCTTTCCTCCTTACATCACTATCATCACATTTTTGTACTAGATAGAAGCACTAATAAAAACCTTAAAAATCAAGTATTTGTCGATCACAAACCCACACCTCCCCCTATCCTCGGCCATAGCACATCCTGACAGAGAATAGGCCCACGTTTTATGTCAAGAGAGGGGATAGTGACAAATAGTAAATAAGTAAATTTTAAAAATAAATACCATTATTTACTTTAAATAACATTGTTTTACAGAATTATTTTTTAGTGAGAATAGTGACCTTGTTTTAAACATTTTTACAAATCTCTTTAATATATGGACGTGCCCGCCTCTATGGCCGCATGGCTTAAGGCGTAACTCACGCATTAGACTATACTGCTGATAATGAGGAGAATAGTGTTCGATCCCCGTCGTGTGTACTGAAGGTGGTTTTCCTAAATGATTGCCCACTCTCCCTCCGTGCAAATTTGGGTACACTTCCTATAAATTTAACATTTATCATTCCTAACGCATTAGAGTAAGTATTACATAGGTGCATAACTCGAATGGGTAGTAAGACGCAGTGCTAAAAAGAATGGGACCTAAACAGAAGACAGCTGGGTTTGCATGTCTTCTACTGCATTCAATTTGTTGCAATACTTTGTTTTAATATCTAAGCTAAATAAAAAAAATCTAGTCCCACAAGGGTTTTAAAGTCACGAGGAGCCATTGTAGGGGTCTTGGAGAGCTCCGAGGAGGACACCAAGAAACACACTTTTATAGTTCATTCAAAAACTATAGGGCTATATAACTCATACATATTTTAAATGCAATTAATAAAATGATGGTTGAAATGTATACCATTTATAATTTAATTTTGTAGTGAAACAGCTTGCAATGTCAAAGTTTGATATTGAAAAACAGTATTCACAATCAAAACATTTCTTAATCAAGGCTGGTTTTTTTTGGGAAAAGTGCAGCCTGTTTTAGACTGTATACGGTATTATTAGAAATAATAAAATTATCTCTTTAGTTTTTAAATTTCATTGGACAGTTATTTGCGTTTCCGTTATGTTTTCCAATTTCTCGAATTTTCGAGATTCATTTTTAACTTAACGAGATCGAGATATTTTAGAGTCTTGCACATCCCTAGTTATAACTTAGTAGTTTCAGAAATCCTTAGAAGTAGAGTTTTAAGTTGGCAACCTACTCGCTTTTCCGCCAATATTCCTACTACCCGCACTGTCGGACACGTGGGCAAAGGCGTTATTCTCACCGGGTATGGTTTTATGGTGAATGGAATAGTCGTGGCTTGATTTTTCACATTTCTTTCTGAGGGTATTTCCCTCTATAAATGGTTTATTACTCTCTCTCGACGCAAATACTGGTACACTTTTATTAAGTTCTATCTTCTTCATTCTTATCTCATTAGTGTGGGCTTGTTAACTAAATGTCTTGCACAAATAGTTTGGTTTTCCGGTAACCAGGATGTTGGGTTTCGAATCCCGGTCAGTTATGCTGGGGATGTTTTTTTCCTGATTTACCATTCTTCCTCCACGCAAATGTGGGTACGTTTTATCTAAATCATTCCTTCGTCGTTCCTTCTTAATTAGTTTAATTAAATGCGTATAATCCTTATGAGTCTTGAAACGCGAAGCAAAATAAAAATTAAGTTTTTTTAATGATTTTTCTTTCTTGGTTTATCATTGGAAAATTATCATCTAGTTTGAACTGTAATTGTATTAAGCCAAGCGTTATCAAAGTGTCGACGGGCAGTGACGATACTGCAACAAATTAGCGAGAGCCTTTCCGTGCAGCAGCACACCCACCTTCCCCGTCAATTAATTTCCGTGCCTCGTAATCGTTGATTAGTCATTAGGGTCTCACCCTGGTGGGTAATGGGGGGCAAACCATTAACTCCTGCTGCAGTGGCACTTTCAAGTCTCAACCCCCTCGGCAGCCAATCTTGCGCGACCGATCATAATCTGGTCAGAAGCATGATTGACCTATGTTGATTGATTCTAGAACGACGGATGTGCAAGATAATCATGTTGATCATAGCCATTTCAGATATCTAAGATAATTAATTCCTTGTTGAAACATCTGGGACAGTTTTCCAGGGCCAATCTGGCGTGTTTGTAGGCTTGTAATATCAGAAATAGCTATGATTTTTTTTTACAGTCATTACGGTTTCCAGCTTGTGGTCTGGGTCAGTTTTTTCATATGCCTTATAATCTAGCTTAAGAATAGGACAGACACAACATCCAGCCCCCGGTCGTTAATTCATAACTGTGAAAGGGTAAACCCACATTTTACCAATGATAACTTTTTTGGCCATGCTAGGAATCGAACCCGGGACCCTTGGCTGAATAAACAAACACGTTGGACACTGAGAGTTGCATCAGTGGGCGCGTAGACAAAGGCGTTGATCTCGTGTTTCCCAATGATGGAGAGGTCCGAATTTGAATTTAGGCTGGTGTGTGCTGAATTAATTTGTCGTAAATGGTTTCTCAACTTACTTGAAACATATGAGGGTACACTTCCTCTAAACTCTACCTTTTGTCTTCCCTGCCCAATTAGCGGTGTATGCGGATAGCTTGAACGGATAGTCAAAAAATAAGGAAGGAATGCGTAAAGTAGTTTGGAGAAGTGCACCTGCACTAGCTTGTAGAGAGGATAGGAAAATCACAATGATGAAGTCACATGTGGGAAACCGCTTCCACTATCCCCTATTGAGATCTGAACATTGACCTACCCTACACTCACATTCCAGTCTTTCGCGAACCTGACGCCTTAGACCCTGTGCCTAACGAAGCTGGTGATGGGGAAAATGGCTCACATTGTTAAAGTTGTCTTCTGCACACCATTATATTTTTTTCTTGTGACTTTGAAAGAACGCCTATTTCGGCCTCCTTCCCCAGTTCCCTCCCCCTCACCGCGTCTTACTGCCCGTACGGACTATGCGTATTTTAACTACTACGTTAATAGCGTAAGGCGAGTAAGTTAAAATTTAGAATAAATGTATCTTTATTTGCGTGGAGGGAGAGAGTGATTTTGCTCAAATGGTTTCCCAGATAGCCTACACCTAACTTTCATTCCACTTGCTCATCGAGGCATGTTCAGAGGTACTTAAATCTGCCAACAAAAACTAATTGCCCTGCTCCATGTCACTTATTTGCCTTAGATGAGGTACGATGTCCTTGCCTCTTGCCTCAGATCTACTCTCATGTATTCATTTGCCAAACCATATGATCTGCAAGATTATTTTATGTCACGTTTGGCAATCCAACCTTTCACAGTAAACATTTTTTTTTTAATTATGTTGTTCTTTAAACCGTTTTTAAATCTTAGACTAGCTGTCAGTTACCACCTTTTTTTTTTATGGCAAATGGACTCTCTACGTTCGTGAAAGAGTCCATCGTGGGTTTCTGTCTAGTCGGTGATAAGAAGACAAACAGCTGAGTAACGTGATGGAGCTAAAGTACCCACACAGATCCTCCACTGTCACTTGAGTGGCCGGAATCTAAATGACAAAATGACCCCTTAGATCAGGGATGGGCAAACTACGATCCGACGGTGTGTTCATTCCGGCCCGCGGAATAGATGATTTTAATGTATTGCGTGGTTTTCCATTTTCAACGCTCATTCAGTTTCATTCATCTCACACCCCATCATACAAATATTCTGAACGAACATAAAAACATACTAAGCCTCTAATATATGTATTATTGTTTGGCATTCTAAATGTGTTTATAATTTAATTTAAAGGAACTTTGAAGATAAATTAATTAATTAATCTTTGGCCTGCCTTTTTTTCATTTCATTTGGCCCTATTTTAAGTAAGGTTGCACATCCCTGCCCTTTGTAGATACATACACTAGATTATCTTTGACAAATATTGGAAGTTATCCGTCGCGGCACCAAACACCAACAGACCCGGAGAGGGCAACATCCAATAGTCCTGGTTCCTTTAGTTCGAGAGACTGTCAACCTCCCCTTCCGATAGCTCAAAAGTAAATATTGAAAGCCGTATGGTCTCACGCGCTACTCTCGCAGTAGACCAGAATGTAGATGACTGGAAGATAAAGGTTCGACTCTCGGTCGGGTGTACTGAGGTTATTTTTTCAAAAATTGTTTTCCATTCTCCCTTTAAGAAAATGCACTTATACCTCCTCTTCTAATCTTCCTAATCTCTAAACCCATTAGCGTAATTAGTACATAAGCGTATAACCCGAACGGGTAGTAATACACGGTGCTAAAAAAAAGGGTGGAAAATATAAACTGCTCATTTATGTATAGTTATATTTTGCTATTTTTTTATGGCCTAGATTATTACGATTAATAAAATGTAATGTTTGTTGAAGTAATATAATAATATGGTAGTCTTTTTTTATATATAACTTTAGTGAACAAACACAACGATACGATAAATAGCAAAGTGAATGGTTTATTTTTTCGAATAACAAAATAAACACAAGCGCCCTCTATTTTATGTGCTTTAAACTGGCCCATATGGGCTAGGGCGTGAATTTTTCAATAAACTAAATTACCTGTGACGAGAAGGCCATGGCTCAAATCTGGATGGAGGGAGGTGTGGTATTGAATTTATTACTGCGGTCTTCCTATCTCTTCCATCGCAAATGAGAATGCACTTATTTGAAACTACCTCATCCATACCTCTTAAGTTTGGTGGGAAAAAACGGCAATTAAGGTAAGTATTTTTACTGTTTTTCTCACAAATACTCTTTATTTATTTTTTAGCAAAATAAAATAAAATATTACGTCACTAGTTAAGTTTATTTAAATTCTAGTCATATCTTAACGGTTCTTGAATACTTGTCATGTGCATCGAAGAATTTCTACCGTTAATTTTTCTCCTCATTTAAAATTGTTTTTTTTTCTAATAACAAATATTAAAAAATAAAACTAAGATAATTTGATGTAGAAAACTAAACTAAACGCATACACTAATATATTTTATTTTAAAGGAATTTTGCCATAAAAATTACACAAATACTTACCTTAACTCGCTCTTCCTTCTACTCCACCTTAAATTAATCATTTAAAAATAATTAATAGATTGTTTTTATTAAACTACTAATAGTTTTCGTTTTATTATACATAGCCCTAATATTATATATTTTCATCCACGACATTAGTCTTCAGTGTTGGTGTATGGAGCTGCAGCATTACCGTGGAATTATCCCCCCCCACTCCACTATCCCGCCAACTCCACTGCGCGTGGTTGATGCATCCTCAATGCGGTTTATGCAAGAGCGCAATATCCGCCGGAAGCAGGCTACAGCAACAAGACGTTACTGAGTCGAAAGTTTTAATTGCCCCACGTGGCTGGTTTTTTCCCGTCTATCAACATTTTAAACAAAGCAAATAAAACTCTTCAAAAATAACATCTAATTGCTTTAGATCCACGCTTGCACTTGTATAGCACATTTTTGTGCACATTGTCCAATAAATATGGTACAGTATCGGTCGCCAAAAGTGACTGAGCTTTAAGGTGGGGGTGCTAGTGAGCGTGAGCTTAGTGCAGTATTTTTGAAGTTTTTATAGCATAAACAATTTTTTGGCTAAAATAGATAAAATACATCTTCTATAGAAACATATATTGGTTTTCTGCACATGCTAATATCAACAGTCCTTGAATATCTGTGAAAGGTGTCCTGGAATTCAATGACAACTTTTTCTCTTTATTTAAAAAAGTTTGTCACCAAATGCCGCTACGCTCATTAAAGATATTCAAGAACTTTTTATATTAGTATGTGCAGAAAACTAAACTCTTATGTTTCTATAGAAGAAATATTTGATTTATTTTGGCCAACAAATGTTTATCCTATAAAATCTGCAAAATAAATGCACTAAACTCGCGCTCACTAGCACCCCACCTTAAGAACTTATGACGTGACTGAGTTTTAAGAGCGTATATGACCTACTGAAAGCTGGACACTTTTTGACACCGATATTTTACCATCCAATTCTGGTTTTAACGAAAAATAAATAAATAAAAACTTTTGTATAGTATAAACATAATTATATATACTGTATATATATATAAACACACACAATGAGCTGATTTTTTTAAAGCAATATGTCTTACTACCCGATCGTGCTATGCACAAATGCACGCCAATGGATTAGGGATGAGAAAGGTGGAATTTAGATTAAGTGTACCCGTATTTGCGTGGGGGGAGGTGGGTAACACATTTGTGGGTAAACAAATCGGTACACCCGACTGGGTTTCGAACCCCCACCTTCCCGCCATCGGCAGTCCAGTCTTTTGCGTGTGTGTGACGCCGACCATTTAACCAATGAAGCGGGCTTGTACACAATGGTTAGGGAAAGATCTCATTTTTGCATTTTTCATATTACAGTCAAATTATTTTGATAACTTTATCTATATTAAAAAAATCCTTAGCTACAAGTCCGTCGCTTTTATAAAAGAAGAGAGGTGTTTTGTTACCTGTGATAAGATAGTGGAATGAATAACTGAAACGTTTCAAGGCGAGCTTGACTTGTGCCTTTCGTGACGTCATCAACCAGGAACTTTGGGAGGGGGGAGGAGCTGCCGTATTTGGGCACGGCGTAGACTTGACGGCGGCGGGCAACCTTCCTTGCCTTACCCGCGAGTGAACGTGACTAATCTTTGGGAATTTTGTTGACCGGTCGACATTGTTCAGACCAAACCTTATAGTCAGGTGGTAGGTAGGTCGTCTATAAACTAGCCCACGTGTCGGACTATGTTCTTGGTTAGTTTTTTATTGTTGTTTTTTTTTGTTGCGAGCACGGATGGACCGACCTCGTTCGTGTTAAAGTCTAGCTTTGAGCTAAAGATTATGTCCAACCACCCCTGGATAATCTAACTGGCTCGGAAGTAGGTTGGCTCAAAATTTAGTCCTTTGATGCTAAAGCAGGAAACTTTTGTTTTTCATCACAAGTGTCTCACTACCAGTTCGTTACGCAAAGGTATTAGGGATGCAGAATATTTTATCTAAATTCTAGAGGAACTGTAGCTGCATTTGCGTGTATGGAGAGGGAAAAACCCTCTGTGCATCCAACCGGGATTTGAGCTCCGACATTGTCCAATCTATTGTGAGAGTGACGTCTTCTAAGACCATTAGATTGCCAAAGCGGGCCAGGAAAATTTCAAGGGTTTAGAAATTTACTATAAATTCCGTCCAATGCGTGTTTTTTTTTTCGATCCACGTCTCACTAGCCGTCAATGTTATACGCATTTAATTATTATAATTGAGTTGGGATGAGACAGGTAGACTTTTAATTAAATTTACCCGTATGTGCGGGGAAGAAGAGTGGTAAACATTTAGGATAGACTACTTTCAATACACGTGGTCGGTATTCGAACTCAGACTTCTCCGTCGCCGCCAAACTCTGATGAACTTTAGATTAAGGGTATGGCCATACTTGCGACAAAAATGCCGCGATCAGGACGTCAGAAC
The DNA here is from genome assembly GCA_902151455.1 of Timema bartmani. NCBI lineage: Eukaryota > Metazoa > Arthropoda > Insecta > Phasmatodea > Timematidae > Timema > Timema bartmani. Next base: position 39,455 of record CABFWB010000761.1, read on the forward strand.
ATCAAGAATTGTTATACGAGGAGCCAAAGTCGCTCACGTTCGCGTCCAATTCGCTATCACTAAACTGTAGTCACGTAGTATGGCCACCCTTAATCAAGGCATTGCTTGGCAAGAACGGTAATAGCCTTGAATTAATAAGGTGCATAGCACTCCTTCAGAGATCGACTCCACACTAACAGATGGCACTGTCTACAGAGTCCTTAATTCTCTAGTTATTATCACTCCGTAGAAGTTGACTCAATTTTTACTTTCTAAAGACTAGTCGATACGGATTGCTAAGGACTACCAATCACAGCAAAGTAAGCGTGCACGCACATCAAAACGAAAGCATCAATTGCATTATAATAGCAATTGCACTAACTAGCTCATATTTTATATATGTTTGCCTAACCAACCTTTCAAATGTAGCTTATTTTGGACATTGACATTTTATCAAAATATGTTGTGAAGTTACTTGTGTTAATAATATTGTTTAGCTGTGATATCGTCTGCTTGCGCCTAGATCTAGAAAATTTTCTTTCGAAGGGTTTAATTAGACGTTGTTTCCAACTTTCTCATTGGTTTGCGTCACGTGATTACGGATACGGAGTGTTTATACGTGATTTCCATGTCTAAGTACTAAAAGGATGCGGAGCCTACGGACTCTGTAGATGGGGCTTTGCGGCTGTATATAGTTTTATAATATCTGTTGGTGACTGGACATGTCGGGCGCTGATTAACCAGTTGCCTGTTTGTTCGAAACTATGTCACATGGTGGTACGGTTGTCTGTACTTTACTTTAAAAAAACCAGTGGAACAGAGACCAGTAAAACCTTGGATTGCGAGTAACTTGGTCTGCGAGTGTTTTGTAAGACGAGCAAAAATTTTCAATAAATTTTAACTTGATAAACGAGCGATATCTTGCAATACGAGTAGTATTCTGGTTATGCTTTGTCTGCCGAGCAGTGGTATTGGTTAAGTTCCTTGTTAAAGTCGCACAAAAAGAAAAATATTTGAATGAACCAACAGATAATAGTGATTCTGTTAGTGACAGTGAAAGTCGTCCTAAACAATAACACACCTCCTCCTCTCATCTCTCTCGTCCACCTCACACATAGCCACCATTAAATTTAATAAATAAATTTGACTACAGTACAGTTACATTCAAATAACGAAAATAAAAAAGGTATTAATCATTTTTAGATTCAATATTTTTGGGTTGTGGGACGAATCATCTGAGTTTCCATTATTTCTTATGGGGGAAATTCACTTTGATATACGAGTGCTTTGTATTACGAACACGTTTACGAAACGAATTATGCTCGCAATCCAAGGTCTTACTGTATTTTAAAATGATGAACTATTAAACTTTTACCAATTCTGCTAGTAATGCGAGGAAAAAACAAACTATTTTCTCATTTTCATATAACTAGCGAACTAGGCCTATGCCAATAAATATTGAAAACCACCCTCTTTGCGTTAAGGTTAAGGATCAGTTTAGTAACTAAAACATTACTCTTACGTCATGTTTTCGATCGAATCTCGCTACAGAACCGGATGTTTCCCCTTCCTCTACTCTGCCTTTGTGAAGTGCTTACATTGGTAGGTAATTTGATTAACTTGCCCGGTTCCCTAGGATATTAGCTCACAACAATGGGGGCCTTTACCTTGAACTTTGACCCCATTATGTGCGCACCTGGATGTCATATTATAATTGGAGATAAAACCAGCACGGGATTACAATGTCAAAACATTGTGTCATCGTACTTTAAACCAGTCTCATTTCTAAGTTTACATTATTAGGCACTATTCTCTGATGATTGTAGTTGCAGTCCGATTTAGATATGAAGGAATATTTATGACAGTTTAAGAATTTAATGAAACAATTTTTATATAACCATACGTAAAGTCGTGTGACCCTGTGTAGGTGAGTTGCGGCCTAATCTTGAAATCGTGTACTAGTTGCGGCCCGGCTTTTTGAGAGACACGTACGAATAGCGACCCACTCACTTGAGAGAGAGAGAGAGAGAGAGAGGTATGAGTTGCGTCCACCTAACTAGCAGTGTGCTTTTATATCATTCTGTCTTAAATATCAGATAGTAGAAACTAACATCGTCTCACGTCGACACACCTCGTAATAATCAGACTTCCTCAGTTCTTGTCGTTCAATCGTTCTGGAAAAAAAATTAAGTTTGGTTATGTTAGGTCAGGTCAGGTCACCAACCTGGCTGCAATTCGTACGTGGCTCTAAAGATGTGGGGCTGCAATTTAACTGTCTATTTAGAGGTAAACAACTCGTGCGGCCGCAACTTACCTGCACCTGTCACTTTTAGTACATAATATCAATATTTATGTAATTATGCTAATAAAGATATCAAAATGGAGTTTGACAGCAAAAACAACATATAAATTTCAAAGTACCTTCCAATAAAATTCCTACCAAAATTATGATGGGGCTTTTCATGTCAATTTTATTTTTTACTTGTAATGCACAAATGATTCAGTGCCATTCGTTCAACCAGAGGCGAATCTAGAACTCATTCATCCCATTTTACCTTCGTTTGGAGTACTTAACTTTCTGAACCGGCTGAATATATCGACATACGGCTTTAAAACTTACTTTAGAACGTACACAACACCCAGTCCCCGTGCCGTTAATTCATTACTGAAAGAGGATGCCCTAATTTACATAGTGATAAAAAAAATGTCGGTCATTCCAGAAACTGAATCCGGGAGCCTCAGATTAGTGTGCAGATACGCTACCGACTTTTCTTTCCATTTTAGTCAGACTCCTTAGCTCAGTCGGTAGCCTGTTTGCCTACTGTGATAGTGGCTTCAGGTTCGATTCCCGGCCTAGCTTAAATATTCATCTTTGATATGAAATGTGGGTTTTCTCTTTCACAGTGATGAATTAAAAGCCAGGGGCGATGTCTGTTCTAGATTTAAGTTAGTTTTTTAGTCGTGTGCTGATAAACTCAATCGGCTCAAAAAATGTGCACGTTAAATGTTTTTGTTACTAAAACATCGATGTTTTTGTAAATAAATCAATACATATTTGTATATCGATATAGCGTTGCCATCCTTACTCACAGGTGCCTCGCTGCCGGGACAGTCCGCTAGGGAGCTCTCATCATGTTTTCCCGGTCCTCTGCTGGTAATTGCTGTTCCATGTTTGTTGACCCAACAATGTCCTTGTGTGTTTCAGGAGTTACAATGAGGGAGAAGAAAGGAGGTGCTCTGAGTCGGGTTCAGAAGCTGAAGAAGAGGCTCAGCCATAGTTTCGGCCGTTTATGTGAGTATACTTAAGTGTTCCTCTCTATATCACTCTGTACATGCCCGAGTATAATCACTTTGGCCCATCGAGAGAAAAGTCTAATACAGCATCCGAGAGTTATTCAGGATAATTGGCTTGCTGGAAAACGGTGAATATTGGAAATTACAAGTGTTTTTCCTTGTGTTCGGAGATGGTAATTACTATGGATAGCTAGGGGATACTGGGTTTAATTGTTTCAGGGGAAAATGGATACATTTAGTAGTTAGTGAACAAAAGGTTAGTAGCAGAAACTCTAGATTCATCTTGAAGAACAAGATTCCTATCCTCCATTTGTGATCAACCCTGTTGCTAACATATTTTTGTTAATTTTAAACATCAAAAGTAAAATGTCTTCAGTTTATTTGTTTTAGTTTACTGCTGTAAGGAAGCAGTACATCGATGTTTTAAAATTTTATTCTAAATAAACCATTAATTGGACTACACCACCATTTAACATATTTTATTGTTATTATATTCAATTCATTGAGAGAAAAAAAATTAGAACAAATGGCGCCATTGGGCAAGTTACAGAGCGACAAGCCCAACAAGAAAATTACTTAAACATAATTATTTTAAATGTGCTAAGTATTGTATCATTTGCTTCTCGACACAAAACTACTTTTAAATAATATGCTTGTTATATTATTATATAAGAATCAAATATATTTGTTATAGTGAGAATTTACTCGCATCTAGTTATAAAATTCTGAAAATTGAAAAATTACACCTAGACACGGGAATCGAACCCGGGACCTTTGGCTTAGTACGTCATTGCTCTACCCACTGAGCTATCAAGAAATCATCCCGTGCCCAGGGTCATTCTATAATCATATTTTAGGCAGTCTATGATGGACGTGCGGAAATCGTCGGCTACAAATATGTGATTTATTAAGATCACGAGCTATCAGATCATTCTCACTAAAACAAATATAATAGCTTTGGCTATTTGATTCTTAAATATGCGATCCCTTAAAATTATAATAATTCTACAAGTGGCAGCAATAAGCCAACTACCGAGTCGAAGTTGGCTGCGTTATCTGATAGCTCGTGATCTTAATAAATAGCACATTTGTAGCCGACGATTTACGCACGTCCGTCATAGATTCTCCCTTGAAATATGAGTGAAGAATGACCCTGGGCACGGGACGATTCCTGAATATCTCAGTGGTTAGAGTATTGGCGTACTAATCCAAAGGTCCTGGGTTCGATTCCCATGTACAGGTGTCATTTTTAAATTTTCATAATATTATATAGTTATCACTATAGGAACTCGCTTAAACTAAATATATAAATACTACCGTAACGGGTTACAGCTTTATTTACTAGGTCATATGTAAAGACTCTGCAAGCTGTTTTATTTATTTGGTCCACATCTCCTATTGTTTCTTTAAGTGGGATAAGTACATGCAAATGTGTCCATTTCCCAAGACTGGATCAAATAAGCAAATTAAGGTGGCCATTAACGATCGTTCCGAATAGAGTGGAATGGCGATAGAGTGGTGTGACAGGAGCGATTGGAGTGACGAAAAATTGAAGGGGATCATTCACGATCACTTCACTCCACGTTCTTCGCTCCAGTAGAAAGTGTCTTGCACTTTGTCTGTTGTTTCAAGTGCTTATTCATCACGAGTTTAGACATGGACGACGAATTCCTACTGGTGTCTGCAGCTGTTTGCCTATATGTGAAGAGTCGGAAGCCCAAAAAACTATGAGTAAGAAAATGGCTGCGTAAACGGGTGACTCTCTTCTCGCACGTTACGTTGATGAATGAGTTAATCCTCGAACCATCAGATTGGAGAAACTATTTGAGGATAGATAGACCTATTTCAAACTTCTGCAAATGGTAACACCTGAAAAAAATAAGAAGAAACAAATATGCGGCAGAGCACCAATGCCCATAAAAAGCTAGCTGCAGCCCTTCGTTTCTTGGCGTCAGGGATGAGCTATGAAGAACTTAAATACGTAATTGCAATATATCCCCAAAGTTTGGGGGTGATAATTCCCTTCCTCTCAACACACTGGTCCAAGGTCAAGCTAGTTTCTGAATTCACGAGCGCTCCATCGCGCCACGTCATCATTCCATTACGTCGGGTTTTTACATTCACAGTGAGTTGGCGTGATTGTTTGCGTGGTGCGATGGATCTTGGCAATGACGGAAATCCGTCAAGTCGCGCTGCTCCAGCAAAATCCACTTGAGATTTTACACTCACGGCCAGTTTTTGGAGTGATGCGTTCCATTTGGCGTGGAGTGACTGGAGTGGAACGATCATGAATGGCCACCTTGAGCCATCAAACGTGTTATCCCGCTATTCTGACTAACGTATTAAGAGCGTTCATCATACAAGGCCCAACTCAGCTCCCGGCTCGCATCTGTGATTGTGTGCGCGCGCCTGAGCTATGGGAGTGATGTGAGAAAACCACTTTTAATATACGACACGTATGTGCCTACATACATCGCACATATTTGGTGTACAAATTGTACCATTTTTGGCATTGATTCATGTCAAAGAACAACCTCACATGTGAGAATTCCCCAAATTATTCCAACTTCCAAAATAACACATTCTAGAATTATTATTTTTTCCTTGACGTTTATAAAAATAAGCATAGAATTGCAAAGCATGATGGTTCATCATAAGGTTAGCGGGCCGCACAAAATCATTGATGGTGCCGCGAGTTTCAAATGCCTGGTCTAAATAAAAATAAATAAATGGTACGGCGCACCGCACAGACTTTCTCTCTCTTTCTATAAACTCGTAAGATTTCTGAACGGAATAATGTACATTGTATCATCACCACTCCACATAAGAACACGCATAAAATAATATACAATGATATATAATCAATGAGAAAAGAGGCGCATCTTTGTCCACCTAAGAGCATTTCAAACAGTTTAATGTCTTCCACAAGGGTCAACACTTCGTATTAAAATTTCGATTTCTGGTTAAAATTTTAACATTTTATAAGGTGTTGCAGATCTTCAAGTCATCGCATTGATATTTAATTATTCATTTATACATTTTGACCAATAAAAAATGTAAATATTGACTATTGAGTCTAAAATGGAGATAGATCATTGCTATGCAAACATTTCTCCTAAGAGATTTAAGGAAAAATAACATACTTTTTTAGATACTTATATTTAATTACTCTATGGCATTGGAGAATTATTGCGTTAAGACTTAAGTAGTATATGTTTACAACTAAAGCTCACAAAATTGTATTAATATATTTGCAAATATCTCAGAAACTGTTGCTTTTATAAAAATATATGTCAAATAAAAGTTTTTTATTTCTAATAGTCCTACAATTTTGCAATGATAAGTTGTTTAGTTTCTCAAATAGTTGTGGAGATACGGAAATTAACGCTTCTGTAAAGTACCCTAAAAATCATTTTCATAGGAAAATGAAAATAGCCAGTTTATTTATAATCTTAATCAACGCCTAGATACGAATTTTAATCAAAATCGTTTGAGCAGATTTTGAGAAAACCAAATTTTTCTCTTTTCGCCCTTCAGTAAACTACCCTTAATTTTAAGTTTTTATAGACACACAGACAGACGGCATTGCAAAGACTATTTTTTAGGGTTCGGGGGGTCATGAGACGTCGACATCCATCAACATTTCAGGTTAGTTTTTTTTTACGGTCGCAATACTTAAACTTTAATGTCCAAAAAGTTAAAAAAATTCATATAATTGCGTATAGATTGAAAGTTATTGATTTTATAAAAATATGTTTCGGATAAAATATCTGTATTATAAATATATATACATATTTGTAATGCTAAGTAATTTCATATCTCAAATAGTTTCGGAGCTATTATAAAAAATGTTAATTGACGCATCAGACCGGAGCCCTTAAAGCCATTTTGCCGAAATATTGAGGGTAGCCATTTTGTTTGGAATATTTATTAATGTTTATAAATGAAATTTAATCAAAATCGTTAGAGCCGATTTTGAGAAAATCGACTTTTTCTCTTTTTGCCCTTCAGTAAACTACCCTTAATTTTAAGTTTTAATAGACACACAGACAGACGGCATTGCAAAGACTATTTTTTAGGGTTCGGGGGGTCATGAGACGTCGACATCCATCAACATTTCAGGTTAGTTTTTTTTACGATCGCAATACTTAAGCTTTAATGTCCAAAAAGCTAAAAATATATATATAATTGCGTATAGATTGAAAATTATTGATTTTATAAAAATATGTTTCGAATAAAATATTTGTATTATAAATATATATACATATTTGTAATGCTAAGTAATTTCATATCTCAAATAGTTTCGGAGCTATTATAAAAAATGTTAATTTACGCATCAGACCGGAGCCCTTAAAGCCATTTTGCCGAAATATTGAGAGTAGCCATTTTGTTTGGAATATTTATTAATGTTCATAAATGAAATTTAATCAAAATCGTTAGAGCCGATTTTGAGAAAATCGACTTTTTCTCTTTTTGCCCTTCAGTAAACTACCCTTAATTTTAAGTTTTAATAGACACACAGACAGACGGCATTGCAAAGACTATTTTTTAGGGTTCGGGGGGTCATGAGACGTCGACATCCATCAACATTTCAGGTTAGTTTTTTTTACGATCGCAATACTTAAGCTTTAATGTCCAAAAAGCTAAAAATATATATATAATTGCGTATAGATTGAAAATTATTGATTTTATAAAAATATGTTTCGAATAAAATATTTGTATTATAAATATATATACATATTTGTAATGCTAAGTAATTTCATATCTCAAATAGTTTCGGAGCTATTATAAAAAATGTTAATTTACGCATCAGACCGGAGCCCTTAAAGCCATTTTGCCGAAATATTGAGAGTAGCCATTTTGTTTGGAATATTTATTAATGTTCATAAATGAAATTTAATCAAAATCGTTAGAGCCGATTTTGAGAAAATCGACTTTTTCTCTTTTTGCCCTTCAGTAAACTACCCTTAATTTTAAGTTTTAATAGACACACAGACAGACGGCATTGCAAAGACTATTTTTTAGGGTTCGGGGGGTCATGAGACGTCGACATCCATCAACATTTCAGGTTAGTTTTTTTTACGATCGCAATACTTAAGCTTTAATGTCCAAAAAGTTAAAAATATATATATAATTGCGTATAGATTGAAAATTATTGATTTTATAAAAATATGTTTCGAATAAAATATTTGTATTATAAATATATATACATATTTGTAATGCTAAGTAATTTCATATCTCAAATAGTTTCGGAGCTATTATAAAAAATGTTAATTTACGCATCAGACCGGAGCCCTTAAAGCCATTTTGCCGAAATATTGAGAGTAGCCATTTTGTTTGGAATATTTATTAATGTTCATAAATGAAATTTAATCAAAATCGTTAGAGCCGATTTTGAGAAAATCGACTTTTTCTCTTTTTGCCCTTCAGTAAACTACCCTTAATTTTAAGTTTTAATAGACACACAGACAGACGGCATTGCAAAGACTATTTTTTAGGGTTCGGGGGGTCATGAGACGTCGAAATCCATCAACATTTCAGGTTAGTTTTTTTTACGATCGCAATACTTAAGCTTTAATGTCCAAAAAGCTAAAAATATATATATAATTGCGTATAGATTGAAAATTATTGATTTTATAAAAATATGTTTCGAATAAAATATTTGTATTATAAATATATATACATATTTGTAATGCTAAGTAATTTCATATCTCAAATAGTTTCGGAGCTATTATAAAAAATGTTAATTTACGCATCAGACCGGAGCCCTTAAAGCCATTTTGCCGAAATATTGAGAGTAGCCATTTTGTTTGGAATATTTATTAATGTTCATAAATGAAATTTAATCAAAATCGTTAGAGCCGATTTTGAGAAAATCGACTTTTTCTCTTTTTGCCCTTCAGTAAACTACCCTTAATTTTAAGTTTTAATAGACACACAGACAGACGGCATTGCAAAGACTATTTTTTAGGGTTCGGGGGGTCATGAGACGTCGAAATCCATCAACATTTCAGGTTAGTTTTTTTTACGATCGCAATACTTAAGCTTTAATGTCCAAAAAGCTAAAAATATATATATAATTGCGTATAGATTGAAAATTATTGATTTTATAAAAATATGTTTCGAATAAAATATTTGTATTATAAATATATATACATATTTGTAATGCTAAGTAATTTCATATCTCAAATAGTTTCGGAGCTATTATAAAAAATGTTAATTTACGCATCAGACCGGAGCCCTTAAAGCCATTTTGCCGAAATATTGAGAGTAGCCATTTTGTTTGGAATATTTATTAATGTTCATAAATGAAATTTAATCAAAATCGTTAGAGCCGATTTTGAGAAAATCGACTTTTTCTCTTTTTGCCCTTCAGTAAACTACCCTTAATTTTAAGTTTTAATAGACACACAGACAGACGGCATTGCAAAGACTATTTTTTAGGGTTCGGGGGGTCATGAGACGTCGAAATCCATCAACATTTCAGGTTAGTTTTTTTTACGATCGCAATACTTAAGCTTTAATGTCCAAAAAGCTAAAAATATATATATAATTGCGTATAGATTGAAAATTATTGATTTTATAAAAATATGTTTCGAATAAAATATTTGTATTATAAATATATATACATATTTGTAATGCTAAGTAATTTCATATCTCAAATAGTTTCGGAGCTATTATAAAAAATGTTAATTTACGCATCAGACCGGAGCCCTTAAAGCCATTTTGCCGAAATATTGAGAGTAGCCATTTTGTTTGGAATATTTATTAATGTTCATAAATGAAATTTAATCAAAATCGTTAGAGCCGATTTTGAGAAAATCGACTTTTTCTCTTTTTTCCCTTCAGTAAACTACCCTTAATTTTAGGGGTAGATATCCAATTCCAAAAACCCCTCGGGGCAACCCTATGAAAACCCTAGATATCAAGTTTCAGCTCAATCGGTAAAATAGTTTAGGCTCTAGTTGGAGGTACAGACAGACAGACAGACAGACAGACAGACAGAAAGAAATTCAAAAACCACTTTTTCGGATTCAGGAAGTCATGAAACGTCAAAATTCATCAAAATCTCGAGTTCGATTTTTTTGACGATCACCATACTTTCTCTACCTGTAAGATAGAGAGAAAGTAAAAATACGTTAACCCTAAACTTGTTTGAACAAATAAAAGCTATGCAATTTGTTTGGTTATTATATGTAATATTTTAGTTTATTATAAGCTCTACAGAAATTATCAAAGTTGAATCCCGACATTGTGAAGCAGGAAAATTTTGTAGAATATTGTTGGAATGTTACCCTCATTGGTGGCCATGCGGCCTAAAGAGTCAGGATTAAAGACTGGATTGCTGGTAATGAGATTGAGATAAGACTTTCGCCTTACATTTGAAATAGTAGAGTAGCCTTTTTTAGTGGACTTAAGTAACGCTTTGTTCAAAAGTATAGTTTTAGATTTACACACAAAATGTATTGCTTTATACTAGGGCTGTCAAACTCGATACACTCGATTTTTGCTGGTATCGAAAGAATCTAGAATCGATCTTAACATTACGATTCTCGCTACTTTTATTCTTAGCTCTCAATAAAACTGGCAACTAAACAACTAAACAAAACGGCAACATTCAGAATAGGTAATAATCGACTATTTCTCATTAGTTTGGTTGCCGTTTCACTCAAATGCCGGCAAATTGTAAATATACCGCATTGCCCCGAATATATTGAGGTGTTTTGTATGAAAAATAAATGATCTCTAATATAATACTACGTGACATGACAGCAGCAAGAGGTAAAAACAACTTTGACAAACTTTTATTAAAAGTAAAAGTTAGGTGAGACTGTCAGAATACATTGATCGATTCTAAACAGACAATTGTTATATAGTACGTAGACTAAGGATGGCAATTTTCCGTAGTATATCTATATATCTATCATTAATTGATATATCACAACGTGTATATCGAAAGCTACGATATTTATATCAAATTAAGATGGATGCTCTCCTGTAAATATATTCTTTCTTCTCACTCTTCAATTTTTAATGTTTTATTTAGCTCTTTGAATAGGACAATTTTAATAAAAATAGAGAAAAAATATCAACGTAGTTAATAAAAATATAGCAAAAAAGTTACATTTTAATTCAAAAGATTTATAGCATAGTCCGATCTTTCGTTGCCAAAACTTCATCACTGATTTCTGGCAAGCTAACGTGCTAACAATTATGGCGGACGACCTATACATTTTAGTAATTGGTGAAATGTGTTCTTTTTTCTTTTATAAAATCCGCAATTTATTATATTAATTTCGAGTTTATTTGAATTTTTTGTTTTGATTTTCAGTTTTGAAGACTTTTAGTGTGTTTAATAAATATCTATAAGATTGTGAGATTATAGAGTTTCAAGCGACCCTGTGTTGTAATGGTCGAGTCCAAGTTTCGCATTGTGGGGGGAGTAGGGCGGGCATTAGACACGTTAGATTTTTTATAACAATTATTATTAAATCTATTAAAAAAAGTTTTTGACTGTTTTTACAAAGCTATTTTCTTTTAACAAACAGTAGTTAAAGAAAGAGTTATTTTCAATTAGGCCTAATTAAGTACTAAAGTTTTCTTTTCAATGTCATTAATTCAAAACAGAGCACTTTATTTTATTGATTTTATATTTTGGTGAATTGAATAGACTTGTATTCTCAACAACTGTTAACTAACAATAACTTTTTTATTTATTTTTTATTTACAAATGTTTAACTATACGAGACTTTATTTGTAGGTAATAATACATGCTTACTATAATATAATTTCTAATCATTTTATTAATTTGATTATATGATTCAATACTTGGTAAAATTGATATTTCACTTTTTTAATTTTTTTTAAATTATTACCATAAACGTTAAGTATGTTATGGAGTTGAATAGCTACATATTTTTTATTAGGTTGGATGCTTGGAAAAATAACGAAAAAGGAAATGTTCATGAATCATAATCGAGAATCGAAAAATCGAGGTTGAACTTAAGAATCGAAATCGAGAAAAACAGGTATCGTGACATCTCTACTTTATACAAATGAACGTATAACTGCCCCCAATTCAATCTTTATAAAATTTGAAAAGGTTAACGATATCGCATTAATACTGTCGAATTATTAAAAAAAAAATCTATTGTTTCCCCTAAAGTTGACATGTTTTACTAATAGCGCACGAAGAAAAAAACTTTTTATTTTCTTGAGAAGGCAAGATATTTCCACGAATCGAACTCGCACCTTCGTTTCCACCCGATACCACGGAGGAGCTAGTAGCGGTACTCAACATTACATGCGACTTAAGGTCACGTTTTTGTAATTTTACTTTGAAATGAGTTTTCTTGAGATTTTTTTTTCCGTTGAAAAATGACTTCTGACCTTTGGCATATCAGAGCGTGTGCAATATTTCTCTAATGAGATTCACATTGCCTCTATTCTAAAGCGTAAGGTTTACGATTCTTAGATTTAATCTGTCACGTGAATTTGAAATTTTCCCGTTTTGGCATATTTTCATGAGCATTTCCATCAACGACAGCTGCCTTTTTTTTTCTTCATACTTTTCGATTGTTCAAATACTGATTGGCTGTGACTTATAACTATCTAACCTAAGGGAACAGTATTAATCAGAGTAACAATTTGCGCTAGTATCTTTAAGAGCCCTTATCAACACACGGATAACTTATAACTTAATTAAGTAATAAAGCTCGAACCATCAAAGTGCACTTTTCTGTATTCTTCTTTAGACCAGTGAAAAACTTTTACCTTTTTTTAAAAATTGAAATTTTCGTCAAAATTTAAAAGTCATGATTTTAAAAAAAAACACTAAACTGATCCCAATGACGCTGTTGTCAAGTTAAGGAAGCAGAAAAACGCATTTTGGTACGTTTTCAGGTCCGAGTTTAATCCCATATCTAATTTTAGCCTTTTAAAATTCCCATTTGGGAGTCCAAGGTTCAAATCAAGGCTGAATGTAACAATGGTAGGTTTGACCACAGTTTTAAAAAAATCACCGTGGAAAAACCACTTTTCCTGAACCTTATTTAACCCTCCTCATCCTGTTAAATTGGTTTGTTTTTTTCGGGAGCCGGAGTTCGGATACAAAATCACACTAACAAAATAATTGAATATAACGTTTAATATAAGGGCACGCAAGCTTATGCCCGTATTTTTACATTGTTTGCAGAAAAAGCTTATGAAAATAAACAAAATATTACTTTAATATACCCTGATTTGGATAGGAAGCCCGTTTTCTAAAACCTTATTTTGATTCATAATCTTGCTATACATGGTTGGGCAAATATGATGGTAGAATTTGAATAAGGTTGCATGATGTAAGACATCGAAGAATTTATTGAAAAATAAAGACAACACACAGACAAAGGTAGGCCATTTACATTGTCATTTTTAGAAAATGAAATTTGATGTTCATAACACCGCGTAGGTTTCCGACATTAGCGGCAAAATATTCCTCCATGCGCCGGACAAAGGCCTGTATCGCACGATCGAACATGTCCAAGGAATGTTCCGCACGGCGTTTTGTATCCGATCCTAAGTTCAGCCAATGACAGGACGTGTGGCGAACACACTACTCTTTAGGTACCCCCCATAAGAAAAAGTCCGCGGTGGATGAATCTCGCGACCGCGCCGGCTAATGAATGTCTCCAAATCTGGAAATCAGATGACCAGGAAACACAGGTCGCAAGACAACCATGGACTGGCGGGCAGTATGAGCAAAGTTACCCCGTCTTGGTGGAAACATATCTACTTGGTTTCGGTTGGCCAGTCCTGCAAGGAAGAAGTATTTCAACAGCTCGACGTAGCGATCTCCATTAACTGTCATAGCACGACCGTAAACACCCTCGAAGAAATACAGGCCTTTGATGCCGAACGATGCAATGCCAAACCGCACTCATTATGGAGCGGTTTCTCAAGGAGTTGGCGTGGGTTTTCTGGTGCCCAATATTGACAATTCTGCTCGTTTATACTCCAGGACAGTTCAAAATGGGTCTTGTCATACATAGGGAGGTTATTCAGCATAATTGGGTCGATTGCCAAGCGTCCCAGAAAGTACGTGGCGAAGGTCCTGCGGATAACTTTTTCCCTTGCTGCCAACTGCTGCGTGACCCGCAGCTTGTACGGATTAAAGTGCAAGTCGCCATGATTAATGCGGTGCAGGAAGCGAATCGGCATTCTCAGCGTCGTTGCGTGACTGACGGCCGATTGCCGAGGATTTCGGAGCAGTGCGTTGTGGGCCTCTTCCACTCGTACAGGGGTCAAGGACGTTTTTCTGACGTAATAGCCCTAAATAAGGACGAAAAATCCTTTGCACAGTAATGATCGAATTATTATTTTAAAAATAAGTTTCCACGGTGAATGCACGATGTTCTGCAGACCACGACGCCATGATCACTAATGGCACTCCTTCCCCAGTTCTGTCCGCGTCTATATCTCACGCATGCGCATATAACACCACCGTACTACGTAAATAAAAGTATAATATCCATTCTTCCCAATCCTGTATATTATACAGTAGTTTTCTGTTACGAGATATAGCCTTCCAGCACCATGCTATATTTTTATATATAAAGTACTCTTAACTTTTTTTTTTTTCATTCATAGTGGCATTTGAACAAAAACTGTATAAATGAAAAGAAAAAGTTCAAACTCCGCGATGGCTATACCTCAATACATCCGTCAAGGATTTGAACCACTATGTCTAGGGTCGCCGACAAACAAACAAAACTTACTGTTAATAAACAGATAAAATATATCAGTTGCTATTCGACATAATTTGATAAGTATCGTATGGTTTTTACTTTCTCATATTAAGAGAAAGTATTGTGATCATGAAAAAGATTTATCTCGGGAATATGACATATTTACGTTTTATATGGACACGAACCTAAACAAGTGGATTTTACAATTGTGTGTACCCACGACTCTGTGTTTTTGTATGTCCCCCTGTCTGTATGTCTCTGTCAATCTGTCTCTGGTCACGGATCCGAAACGGTTACATAGATTCTATTCATACTTGATATTTAAATTTCATAGGGCTTAAACCTAGGAACTTTTTTGATTTTGACCCTAGCTCTCAAATTTAGCGGAGTTAACTAATGAGTGATTTTTTGAATTCCAAATTTAAAATTCATATCCAAGATTTGTTTGACATGACCAATAGCACTGTATCATTAGTTTTTGAGCAAAAATTCGTTGAAGGGTAGTTTATTGATAAGCAATTTTTGAAAATGCAAAATATTTCGAAAATTTAACGATTTTTTAAAAATGTTTAGCTGGGTATTAAGTGGTATGACAAATAACGCCGTATACGGATTTTTGGGGCAAAAGCTCATTTAGTAATCTAATTTTTAATTTTTCAAAAACTTGAAATATTTTACAAACTGTTCTAACGATTTGGTTCAAAATTGGTATCAGGGAACTATTTTACATTATCAATAATTGTATATAAATTATTTAAGGGTAGTTCACGTACGGCAAATTATAGTCAATTTGATTTGTTTTTAAATTTACTTTGAAGATTGAATTCAATATGGGTGTAGTTTCCCATGATAAATAAGAATACTTTTTATTTTTACAAATACATAATTTTAGGGTAGTGAGCAAATAATCAAATTTGAATTTTGTTAAATATGTTTTAACAGTTTGGTTTGTATACATATAAGGGACAAGATGGTGTGTTTGTTTTTATTTTATGAGGAAAACATAATAAAGGGAGGTTCACTTAACCTATTTTTGAAAATTATCTTTGAAGCTATAACAAACGATATGAGAAAGTGTTCGATTGTGTTCTATTTATTTTTCTGGTAAAATGTCATCTGCGAGTCATGACTCATGATTCGTGGAGGACTGTCGTCAAACAAGATTATACCCACCCATTCAGATTACAATGAAACACGTGACTTTTTTTTTCTAACACCGCGTCTTACGACCCGTTTAGACTATACGATGTGACTTTGTTGTTAATATTCAAGTTTGTTGGAAAAACACCAGAAAGATTTTGCAATCGGACGACTTGAATGGTATGACAGGAAGGTCACGCACCCTGTGGCAGTTCTTGGGCGCCAACCAACTCGCGCACGAGTGTATTTTTGACAAGATGTGACCTCTTGATAAACTAATGATCGCAGTAATTGCTCCCTCCTTGAGCAATCTGACACTAATCATCGTATTGACATGGATGGCTCTATTGACTCCTTTAGGGTCTAGTGCAAGCCATCAATAATATTATCACTAAGGAAGGCCTTTTATGAAATTGTAGCAATTTGTTTTGATCTTTAAATCGTTGAGATAAACTAGTCAAGAGTTAAACATCTTGACCTATAAAATGTAAAAAAAAAAAAAGCCATCTTTTAGAATTTAGCTCTATGGAGCTATATTTTATAATTTCTTAAATAATCCAAAATTTTAAACAAATTTTGGATTTGATCTCAGTGGAATATTAATTGATGATTTGCCAAGCTGTTTGATTTTATATTAATGACTTGTTGATAAGTAGTTATATATCTGAGAGGGAAGGGGGCTTTATCTGCGGATAAATGTAGCAACAAACTATACAAAATGTTTTACCACTCTGTTTAAACAAAAAAATATTTTTTCAAAACTATTACCATAGGTCAGCTCCTTTATTGAAAGGATTTGAGTAGAAACTAGGATTGCCGCTGGCGGATAGAGATCAGGGGGCAAGGTTGACACAAATTGAAAATTTGTTGAAGTGTCCAGTGGTTGGATCTGATATCATTCAAATTGATTTTATATGACAAAAATTTAAAATGAAATTCCTCTATAGTGAGTGGTACGTACTTAATTACTCATGGCATTAGGATTTCGAAAGTTCATTACCGCACTTAAAAAAGTACTCAAACTATCCCTATCATGAGCTAGTTCTATCCAGTCCACCTCATTACACCCTATCTCTTTCAGGTCCATTCTTATGTTATCCTCCCATCTGCGTCTAGATCTTCCCAATAGTCTTTTCCCACTGGGTTTACCCGTCAATACTCTGAACATGGTTCTAGATTCTCCCATTCGCGTTGCATGTCCTCCCCACCGTAATCTACGATACTTGACTATCCTAACGAGGTATTGTGATGAGCACAGGGTATGTAACTCATCATGTAACCTCCTCTACTCCCCAGGGACTTCATTCCTCTTTGGACCAAATACCTTCTAAGCACCTTGTTTTCAACTTTGATTAACTCTTATATTTATTATTTTTTACCTTTGGCCATGTGGTTTAAACGTAAAGTTCGCCGTCTGATTTGCAAGGGATGGGGAGGGCTGCGTTCGAACCCCGACTGGTTGTATTAAGAGTTAGCCTTGTCTAAATGGTTTCCCCCAATCCACGTGAATGTAGCCACATTTCATTTCAATTCTATCATCCTCCTCCCACACTCACTTGTACACTATTTAAGTGATAGCCTCTAGTCTAAACTCTACAATTACATATAATAGGTTAGAACTGTGAATTTACCCGCATCGGTGGTCGCGTGGTTTAACGCGCCACTCTAGTCATAGACCGGATGGCCGGTTACGGTGATGTAGTGTTTTGAATCCCCGTCTGGTGTACCGATGGTAGTTTTTATTTTCCACTCTTCCTCCACGCAAATGTGGACATAGTTCCTAAGGCTGCCTTACGTCAAGAGCGTAAATTAACATATACCCGCGAACGTTTATTGAAACGCAACGGAAAAAAACCAACTAGTGAAAGAAAAAAAAATTAATGTTGTCGACTGTGGTTGCTAAATCTGAAGACCTAAGCCGTTTTCAAGTTATGCACATCTCTACCGCACACACGTCACGGCCACCTAAACCTCATTGTATATGTTAAATTTTCCCCGCGTACGTCCTACGCCAGTTTGCATAAATCGTCCTTGAGACGCGTCGTGCTTGGATGACTCTTGGCGTTTTTGCGTGAATGGTTTGAAGACTTTAGCGCCAAAGAGCCGACTTTTGGTTTGAGATGGCCTTGATGTGTTGTTGATGGGATTAGGAGGGGGAAGGGGTTGCTCACAGGGGCTAATCGAAAGACCTGACCATTGACCATGATTGAACATTTCAGCTGATATACTGTGTGGGTTGTAGTACCGTATGTAACCATTGCCTGAAACCGCTACGCCCATTTGACAGTGAGTGCCACCCGCTATGGGCCGTTCATGTCATCATGAATTTGAGTGTTCAGCTCAAAATAATCACCTAAGTTTATGAAGTTCTCCCCTATTAACTGGGCACCAACGTTTGATTTTCAAAATTTCTTTAAATATGGGACTATTTAAAATTAAAATTATTATTATTAGCACCGCGTCTTACTATCCGTTCGGGCTATACGCACTTACGCTAATGTGTAATGGAAGGGTGATTGTGAGATGAAATATAGGACCTACAGCTTAACGTGGAATCCGAACCACGGTGGAGGTCTGGCATTACACACATTCACAAGTTGTGGTTAATACACATCTTGTCAGAGGTGAAGGAAGGGTTTGGCAATCAAATAAATCTGTGCCGGGACCGAGGATTGAACCCCGGACCCTCAGCACAGAGGTCTGACACCTTACCCCTATACCACCAGGTCACCGAATTTAAAATTAAATAATGGAAACTGGTCGACGTATAAGTAAATCACTTTAAAATTTAAAAAAATGACTTAATTTATATAAAATAACAGAATTTGGTATTGGTAGTTAACCGGCAATCCAGTTCAACACCATTGTGACGCATTAAATTATGTGTCCACCGATGCGGGTGATTAGTTCAATGGCACAATATAATTTGTGTTGGTTTGTGCGCTGTCAGTTTTTAAAACATCAATCTTGTTAACATTTTACCATATTATTAGTGTAATTTTATAGGTATGATAGTCTCTATCAAAAGTAACTGCTGCAGATAATATTTCTCAACGTATACATATATGAAAGTTTTAATATATATATATATTTTTTGTTGTAAATGGCAGACTTTCTACCAGAATCTTACTAGACTCTTATATTAACCATTCAATCGGGTTATCTGTTATTTGAACCTCATGGAAAAGTGTTATGTTTAGACACCTAAACGTTGTTATTTACACTGCTCTGTAATGTGAAATTTCTTTAAATCATATCCATTAGTTTAATTAATTGCATTTAAGCCGGACGGTTAGTAAGACGCATATGTGCTTTAGTTGGCAAGTGACCCAATTTTATTCAACGAATATTCTTATCACCTCGATGTGAACATTTTATATTTTACATCCTGACAGTGCGCCAAGAGACAGCCAACGTCACAACCTTCTCTTTCACACGCGGCCCTCCCCACCCACTCAAGGTGGGCAATGACAAGGTGGAAACTTGATTCATCGCTGACCTTGAGGTTCATATAAAGACTTGTATACACTCGGGCTGACTGCATCTGCCGCTACCTCTTGTGTCTTCTATCTAGGTGAGAGAGAGAAGGGAGGTAGGTTACCGTCAGTACTTTCCACAGCTTGTCGTCGTGGTTAAATGGCTAAAGAGCCCAATTGTGGCATATTATTAGCTCCTGTTTTATCTCGGCTAAGTTCATAAAGAATAATTTGTGAATGGGCCTGCCCTAATATGTGACTATTATTAATTTTATTTATTTATTTGCGTTTTAGGGGACATCTATTTTAAAACCATTGGGGGTGAAGGGGGAGAGAAGTTGAAGAATGTGGTGACGATTTAAATAGTACATAATACACCTTAAGTCATTTTTTATTTTGATATGTATTTACAGCAGCAATAAATTATGTTTTGTGCAGGACACAACCGCTTTGTAAACAAACGTAACTCTTTAAGTACAGTTAAAGCCAAACGTAAAGAAAAACAAAGTTTGAGTCGTTGGCCATAATGGGTATGGATATACATTAAATTTTGTAGCAATTGACCTGGTTTTTAACATTATATAATACATACAAATTTCAAATTGCATTCCATTACTAACAAATTGGGCACAAAATCAGTCTGGGATTTGAGAAGTCTTATTTCGGGGACTATCAATCATTTAGTCGAAATATCCACATTCCTTCCGCGTTTTGTTTAAATGTTTATGGCGTCACTCTCGCAATAGACTAGCCAGTGGCTCTCAAACTTCTTAGTACTAGCCAGTGGCTCTCAAACTTCTTAGTCACGTGGGCCCCCTAACTAGGTAACAGCTGATTCGTGGACCCCTTATTGTAAGATGAATGTTAAAAAAAATACAATAAAAATGAAAATAAAATAAATGTAGGCATTATATTTGTACATATTTAGACATACTAATTTTTTAATTAATGTAAAAAAAATAATTACCATAAATATGAAAAGAAAATATATTATGTATTATTATACATTTACTGATAATTTATGTGAAGAGTGGAACTGCTTGTGCGATTTTAAAATATCATTGAAATCTGTATCAATTTTAGTGACCATCTCCTTAAATCTCATTCACCACTATGACGATTTCATTTCACATTTTTTCGTACCACTAATAGCAACAAAAAAAGTTTGCGAACACAAATAAGTTGTTGGAAAAGGCATAAAATGTTTTAGTGCTTTTTCTGACAGTGGTTTGTGCTTGCGTATGAGCAAACTAATAAAAAGTGAATTTCCAAATTCTCCTCTCAAAGATTTGGGCATAAGGGGCGTGGCCAACTCCTCACTTTTCAGCCTCGCTTTCTCGCCGGGATTTAATACGGAAGGGCATCTCCATTGTGTTTAGTAGATAGCAGCAATTTACCCTTTTATATAACATTTTATAATATCTAGAAATATATATAAAGCTATGTCACGGATTCCCTGGACGATCTCGCGGTCCCCCTGTAAGAGCCTCGGGGACCCCGCTTTGAGAAACACTGGACTATACTGCTAATGATGGGCAGATCGGGGCTCTAATCCCGGTTGGATGTACTGAGGGTTTTTCCTAAATGGCTTTCCTCTCTCCCTCACGCGAATTCGGGGTGTAGTTAGTACATATATTTATAATACGAACGGATAGTAAGACGTGGTGCTAAAATGATCTTTTAAAATATAATCTTATTTATAGGAAAAACACTCTATTTCTCTTGGACTTAGATGTTACCTACTTCTTCTTTTCAAGAGTTAAAACTTATTCTTTTATGCTTCTGATATATCTGGAGTACACCATGTCTGAAATATAAATGATTGTTTATTTATATGACAGTTGAATTAGTTATTTTAATGTTTTTATATACACTATTGTATCTGCAATAAGGGGAGTAAACCCGGTTCACATTAGTCAATGAAATGTTCCTTCAATCATATTTTCTTTGTTTTCCTTTTTAAATCTCACTTACATATTATCATCTTTTCAATTTCATCATTTATACTTGATTTTCTTTATGTGGACCTTCTAATTCTTCAAAACTTAGGCCTTATTAATTGCCAAAGCATCATGTTCGCATTAATTTAAACCCCCTATTAATAAAGTCGGACGCGATTTTCATAAACGCGCATGCTCTTTTAAAAAACCTTGCTTCCTAATGGGAACTCATTAAATGAAAGGTCAAGTGAGAACACACAAGATGGACCTTGGAGTTCACGTCGAGGTCTAGTTTCTCTTATTAATGTTACAAGAGTCGAGGATAATTTATCTTAATTCCAGACTATCTTGTGATAGACTACAGCTGTTGAGATATTTATAGACACGTTCAACTAAAAATAACCTCTTGTAGAAATATGTGGTTTATTTTTCTGTCTTATAACAAACATATTTGAAACCTATCGTTTTGATTGATTAAAAGTTTTTTTTAATGTAAATGGTCATTTGAGTACAAAAAAATCAAAATTATAGGAATGTATATTTATTTGCTTGACTAGATTAATAAACTCCATTCACAGTAGGAATTACTCTCTGAAAGGTCTTTTTTCCTACCAATATCCTACTATATAATAGATTTCTGGTAGGGAAAAAGGCCTTTCAGAAAACAATTCCTACGGTGAACAGATTTTAGGTCCTATAGTTTGCCCTTTTCTAACACTAGAAAAGCTACGTACCATAAAATACTCCATATTATTCATATTTATGTTTGGTCACGTTGAAAAGTATTTTAATCTGGTCTCATTTATTGAAATGACTGAAATCAAATACCTGTTTGGGCTTACCCTTCGCTCTGTAAGGTACAGTAGCTCCACGACTTCTTTGGTGCTGACTGACAGCTCACAGCTGACTTCTGACAATCAATCAACATTTAGGTATATACCTAAATTTTGACTGTCAGAAGTTACAGCTGTTAAACACATGTTTTTGTAGATCATATGGTTCAGCTTAGGGATACATAATTTGTTCTGGTAACTTTTCAAAGGCGTCAGCTGTCAGCTGTGAACTGTCAGTCAGCACCAAAGAAGTCATGGAGCTACTGTAGCAAGCTTACCTTGCCAAGGCCGTAGCCAGCCAATAATTTCAAGGGGGATGGGGGTGGACACATCCTCCAATTGCCGGAGGCTAGAAAAAATAATATTAAACACCTCTAGAAGCTCTCTGAAGTGCTTTTTACGGTAACAAAGCCTTCTAATTTGTACTTATGTCTTAATTTTGATATTGTTTGAACCATACATAAAGCAATATATATTTTGTTCATTAAATTTTGGGGGGTTGACTACGGCCTTGTACCTCGCTTTATTTCTCACTGGTATGGATAATAAGATAGGACCAAAGTGTAATAGGTCAAGGACTCTTAACTTTCAGGTTAACTGAGTGTACATATATTTTTATTAAGTTAGTATTTTATTTTATTATTTTATTTGAGGTATTTAACGTGCCTTTTCTTAACTGACTGATTATATCAGCACACGACTTATAAACTAACTTAAATCTAGAAAGGCACAGCACCCAAACCCAGGCTGTTAATTCATCACTGTCAAAGGGGAAGCCCACATTTCACCAATGATAAATTCGTCGGTCTTGCCAGGAATATAACCAGAGACCCTTAACTCAGTAGACACACGCTACCAACTGAGCCAAGATGTCGTGCATTAAGATAGTACTTTACAGTAATAAAATACTATGTAAATCTATCGTAGGAAGGTCTTATGATTTTCCCTGACGACTCAAGACAAAGTATTTTAACTGCAAGTATCTCCTAGTATTATGTTGCCGGCACTCGTCTCTTAGATTAGTTTTGATGGCACGGGGTTCTTAGAACATTATGTTGATGCCACTGGGCTCTAGTATGTCAGGTATTACAACATGGAGTTATATAGTGATTTATTCCACTGTTAGAAATGTAGGAATGTCGCATTTGGGTCTTTAGCATGCATTTTGATTCTTCTTTAGGATTTGAAAGAAAATCCTTAAGGGTTATCCCTTTTCTCCATTTTGGCTGCCTTATCTCTAAAAACTGACGCTGAAACTATTCGATGCTTCGTGTTGCCGGCAGCGCGAATGTAACAGCTGACAGTCTGAGGCTTTCGGCTCAATACAATCTCTCCAAGCACTTTCTGGAAGTGAAAATGCAGGGGTTTTTTTTCCGCGCAAATCTGAAGGTTTTGTTTGTCTGCCCAGGAAAGTTGATATTATTGGTTTCCTGAGTGTTTAAGCCTGTGTAAGATACAATCATACATGATATTGTTTAGTTAGTAAGTTTTTTTTACTAAATAACTGTTGAAAGTTACCCTTTCTTCACTCATATTCTTATATCGTTTCATAATTTGGATCAAGGAATAAACAAACATGTCAAAACTAAGATCTTAGGTAATTTAACAAGGGCGAAATAATAAGCTTTGTGTTATTTCGATATTTATTTTAGCACAGTGTTTTACTACCTAGTCAGGATATACGCATATTTAGTAATTACGCTAAATGAGCTAGGCATGAGGAATGTTGAATTTTGTACACGCATTTGCATGGAGGGAGAGTTTTAAACCATTCAGGAAAAAAAAATCTTGGTACACCCTACTGGAATTCGAACCCCGAACTCCCTGTTATCGGTAGTCTAGTCTAACATAAAATTGACTCCTTAAACCATGCGGCCACCGAAGCAGGTTATTTCGATGTTATAGTCCTCTGTCAGAGCACTTGGAAAAACAAAAAGCACACCTACTAGTATACACATACGCCTAAAACACTTTATAGTTTCCTTAATAAATATTGGACTATTTTAATCTTTGTATATTTTTGTGTGTTTACTTATCCAAAGAGTTTAGTTGGTAAGGTTTAGTTCTAAAGCTGATATATTAAATCATTTTATTACATTTTTAAAAACAAATACTTTTTTTTTCATCTTCCATGATTTCTAAAACACACGCATCTGATTTTCACCCCTCGTATTTAATTGTTTTAATTTATTCAAGTTTTAATCAACCTAATTGCTATGTATGCATTTTCTTACAAGGTCGCATAAGCATGGTAAATATGAAATTTATTTTAGAAACATGTTATAAACAATAGTTGCTTGTTTCTTAAAAAAGTAAAATGAATCAACTTTTAATACTTGTATAGTAGGAGATTGAAATTTAGGGCGAAATAATAAGCTTTGTGTTATTTCGATATTTATTTTAGCACAGTGTTTTACTACCTAGTCAGGATATACGCATATTTAGTAATTACGCTAAATGAGCTAGGCATGAGGAATGTTGAATTTTGTACACGCATTTGCATGGAGGGAGAGTTTTAAACCATTCAGGAAAAAAAAATCTTGGTACACCCTACTGGAATTCGAACCCCGAACTCCCTGTTATCGGTAGTCTAGTCTAACATAAAATTGACTCCTTAAACCATGCGGCCACCGAAGCAGGTTATTTCGATGTTATAGTCCTCTGTCAGAGCACTTGGAAAAACAAAAAGCACACCTACTAGTATACACATACGCCTAAAACACTTTATAGTTTCCTTAATAAATATTGGACTATTTTAATCTTTGTATATTTTTGTGTGTTTACTTATCCAAAGAGTTTAGTTGGTAAGGTTTAGTTCTAAAGCTGATATATTAAATCATTTTATTACATTTTTAAAAACAAATACTTTTTTTTTCATCTTCCATGATTTCTAAAACACACGCATCTGATTTTCACCCCTCGTATTTAATTGTTTTAATTTATTCAAGTTTTAATCAACCTAATTGCTATGTATGCATTTTCTTACAAGGTCGCATAAGCATGGTAAATATGAAATTTATTTTAGAAACATGTTATAAACAATAGTTGCTTGTTTCTTAAAAAAGTAAAATGAATCAACTTTTAATACTTGTATAGTAGGAGATTGAAATTTTAGTTTTAGTTGATTTTCCGCTTTGGCAATCCTCAATAAATTTGGTGGACTTGTGAACTAAGTAACATAT
The DNA here is from genome assembly GCA_902151455.1 of Timema bartmani. NCBI lineage: Eukaryota > Metazoa > Arthropoda > Insecta > Phasmatodea > Timematidae > Timema > Timema bartmani. The sequence continues at coordinate 65,028 of CABFWB010000761.1, forward strand.
TGCTAAATATTTTATATTTTTAAATCTTTTTTAAACACTCAATAATACCCGTCCGGGCCAAACGCATTTTTAATCACGGTAATCGGATAGGAAAAAGATAGGTATAATTTTGAGAACATGTACCTTTATTTGCGTGGAGGTGGTGTAACCCATTTATGAAAATAAAACTTAATTTCACCCGGGCCGGATTCCGGCGCCGACCTTTGCTTTACCGGCAAACCAGACTAGATTAGACGAGCCTGACACTTGGTCCGCGTGCCCGCCTATTCTGGTAACAATTCTAATTCCACTTTAGACAAGGCCAATCTATAATTAAGAGAAGATGTAGTCAGTCTATAATTTATAGGGTTCCCCGAATATAATCTTGCAACGCATAGATCCTCAGCTTGAATGTGGGAGGCATTAGTGGCACCTGTCGACACAGCCATCGCCATCAAAGTTGGCCATCAGCGTAATTTAGTTCGCGATTTTCTGGCAGTGGATATTGCGCGCAAGACTTACGCTTCATATCCATAAAGAAAAGAGGAATATCGTGTGGGGAACAGCTCCTATAATTCTTTTTTTTAAGGGGAGGGGGGTGCGCTGGGAAGGGCTTTAGACTAAAGAAATCATTTTTATTCTTTCTTTCCCTCTTCCTTTTCGCTTTAAGGGCGGCTGATTTTGGGAATCGTTCTGTGATGTTAATATTCTTCTAATTACACTTGTATTCACTTGCGCCTTTGTATAACTGTCGTTAAAAGCGCCGCCTGTTGGCACAGAAGAAGCTAATTAAAGTTAAAGTGGGGGTTGGGAATAGTGAAGTAAAGCCCACTATTTGGAGACCCCTCGTTCTTTTTCTTGTACTTGAGGGTGTATTTTTTTTTCTTAATTTTGGCTTCTAAAAAAATTTACAGCACGCCGAAAGACTTAATGTAAACTCAATTGCTAAAGTTAATTTTGTAACTACAAACTTCTACTGCATGGTACAAAACATACCAAAAAAAATCCAATACTCACTTTGTTGATAAATACCTCTTGAGCTGGTTGTAATAAACTTTGAACCACCCAGCTGGTATTTGAACTGGGGACTGTTAATAGGTGGTTGAGATGATCTTGACCATGACGGTCCAGGTGATTAGACGTGTATGGAATTAGAATTTTGTTGGTTTGAGAGCAAAGTATGCAAATCTAATTTTATATTATTGGTCAAATTTCCACGCAAGCTCATTCTCACCCATCAAACGACCTTTTATTTTTATATTGATTCATTTAATGATGATCAGGGAGTATAGTAAAGTCTCGAGAGTCTACCAATCTTTCAGTGTACGAATAACAAGCGATTCAGGTCAAATAGCGAAGTGGATGACTGTCGAATCTCGACCACATTACGGCGCTTTATTACCTTGTCCTTGGGAATAGGATAAGCAAGGTGTTGTTAAAGAATGTTACAATATGAAAACCCATATTGATAAAATACTTACACTTAAGCCAGTCGGGATTAAACACTCGTCTCTAGTCATTCTTAGTAGGCGTACAAACAACTTTTAGTGTCTTTCCTTAAAATCTAAGCTTCCTGTGACTAGGTTGTTTTCGAGTCACTGATAAGTAAGTGTAGGCCTACTGAGTCTTGATGCCCGCCCGGGCCATCGTAATATTTACTTTTATGGGGTAAGGTTGAGGAAGATATACCCGCATAAGCGTGTAGGGAGGAAGGGTGGTAACTAATTAGCAAAAACTACCTCAATATACTCGTCCGGGATTCAAACCCCAACCTCTTCGTCACTGGAAAATTGACCGAAAGTAATAAAATGAAAATTTTCAATTTTGTTGGATCATTTAAAAACCTGGTATGATGGATTTACCGGTCTCAATTCTACTTTGTGTTTTTTTTTAAGTAGATCACAGAAAACCGCACCCCGATGTGTCGTTTGGTTCGAACTGTTTTATCCAACTTGGGTGCTACCCGTGGGGTGATATTGTCTTCTAAATTGAAAATATGGACACATTTTGTTCCCAGATTTGTACAGTAAAAATATAACTTTAACCTCTCTTACTGGAAGTTTCGCTCATGAACATGAAATTGTCATTGTGCTTCAATAATGGGGTGGCGCCGGTTCCATAACTGAATTACATCCTGTGCCAGAGGTCAACGGTAGCTCTCGGTGAGTCAGCGTGCCGATACGGGGCGTGGCACTTTCCAGCCGCTGTTGAGACACGTCACACTACACTGTTAGACAAATGACTACACAGTTAGGCAAGGTTGCCCAAAGGGGGGGGGGGATCAAAAAGAGCAGTTTTCCCTAGACCCCCAACCCCTCTTCTTCGGGTGACCACTAAACTCCCAAATATATCTTCTTTTACAGCAGAAAGTCTTACCGCAGTCAGAACACGCATGCTAAAAGTTAAATTTTTGTCATTGATTTTTACGGATTTTCCTTACCAGGATAGCATTGTATAAAAAGATAAGAGAATAATTTAACTTAGTAATGGAATGAAGCGTTTATATTTTTCATGTACCCTTCGTTTAAGGTAATGTACCTACGTGAAATAAATATTCCGATTTTCTTACGAATAACCACCTGGAAGGCCTTTTTTCCTACCAGATTTCTTTAATACAGTAAGATTCTGGTAGGTAAAAAGAACTTTCAGAATGCTATTTGTAATCATATATTATTATTAATTATTATTATTATTAGCACCGCGTCTTACTAACCGTTCGGGTTATACGCACTTACGCTAATGTGCAATGGTAGTGTGATTGTGAGATGAAATGGAGGACCTACAGTTTAACAGTGGAATCCGAACCACGGTGGAGGCCTGGCATTCCACACATTCACAAGTTGTGATTAAGGCCCCGTTGACACGGTATTAGTTGACTAATGCAAGTACATTAATTTGGCTGCGCGCGCACAGCTTGCACCGTGTAGACAGATAAGTAAGCTACTAACAAACAAGTCCACTTGCAAGTGGAAAAAATTGGTTGTGAGGGGGACACTTATTTGTGGAATGTTATGAAAAAAATGAGTTTTGGTGCAATTTGAAGCACCGGATTTATAAAGATAAGAATGCGAGGGATATTGCACTAGAGGGTATTGTAAAGTTATATCAGGTGTACATATTCTCAAGAAGTGTCCAAAATAAAATGTTAGGCCTACGTAAATATTTCAAATGTGCATTGTGAGAGAGATTATTTAATATCGGCAAACAAAAATGTTATAAATAATTTTATCAAACCATTATTTCCTACCAATCAACGTGACATATGTAAAAAAAATTTTACATACAAACACAAAATATAGCTAGTAAAACATTGCAGTACCGTGATTAGTTCCGGCAACATAATATTAGTGTTATCGGCAAGTAAGGTATAAATGGCCGGCGGTTTTCACGCTTTCCAATCTCCACATTTGACACTTTAACCAATCTTTATAAGTTTTAATTAATAATGTTCAGCCCATACACTTCAAACACTTGTAGTAATGCTTTGGCAACTTGAGTAGATATATAACATATTATTGTCTCATAGCAAACCAGATAGTTTACATTCAAACCAATCTACAAATTAATTTATTATTATTTTTAAATAATGTTTTAGGCCTAGCTAGCAATTAACAAGATATTTTGTTATTAGTATACCAACATTTAAAGGAGGGTTGTAAAACCTGGGCTAGGCCTATTTAAAAAAATGCCCAACCGAGTTTGGTTGTATTGGAATTTTTTGACCTTATTGAGTTTAAATTTATTTACCATGCATGCTAAGTGAGTTAGCAAATCAAGCAAAATAATATAATTATTTGGGACCAACTGAAATATATTTTAATGTATTAGGGAATTAAGAAATAGGAGGTATTTTAATCACTAACTTTTTATGACTTTGCTTTGAGGCGAGGAACCTCTTCTGGTAGTAGAGATATGGTAGCCAAAGAAAAGTATCAATATTGTTATTAAAAGTATCGGAAGAAAAATATCGGTGCCGTACTAGTATCGAAAGAAAAGTATCGATAACAGTAAGTATCGGTATCGAAATTTTAATCTGGATTTTTTTTAAATCTAGTAACAATTTCAACTTTTGCGTCATTATATTTTCTTGTTTAATTAAACACTGAAAATTATATTGATTGAGCTTTACAAAAGTTTGTTCTGTTTGTTATGACCGTGCTCATTGATAATTGGGTAGTAAGTAGACTGGTCGACAGGTCAGGCATCAGTCTGTATTAATAAAGAAAGAATAAAGAACAGCTATGAATTAGATGAGCTAAAAGAGATTGAATGCTAGAGTTGCTCCTTGCTTGTCATGCAGAAAATGATTGATGATTGAGGAATAGTGTAATTTGTTCTTGCTCCACAATTCACCCTAGTCGACATTTAATATCAGCATGAGTGAAGCTAACAAAAAAGTTGTTTCTTTCGATACCGATCCGATACTAGAGTGTGAGTACTAATATCAGTAAGAGTACCGAGTAAAAAATACTAGTATCGATACTTTTTCCACATCCCTATCTGGTAGAGAAAGGAGCTGTAACATATCAATAGTGTGGAAATGTACGTAAACAGGCTATAGTTACTAAAACCTTATTTTCTGCTTAACATTTGTAATAATATTTTTAATTTATTAATCCTCAAACGTATAAACACAGGATAAATTAAAATTCAAACTGATGGAAGAATTTTATGACAAGAAAATCTTTCTTTTTATAGGTAATAATGTTCATTTTTTAACTTCTGAATATGACATAGCGCCATTTAGTTTATTATACATTGAAAACGGCAGTACGTTAATTTATTCTTTAGTTTAGCCACCAACTTGATTAGTACTCTTTTAACTTAGACCAAAATTCCTGGCTACTGATCCTGAGGTCCTGGGCTCCATCCCCGGAGCTTCCAGATTTTTTGGGAAACACTGGGTCTAGAACGATATCAACTCAGCCTCGTGAGGACAAATGAGGAGCTACTTTAATAAAGAAGTAGTGGCGTCGCTCTAGACAACTGAGATTAATGACCGGAGGTTTCGTTGTGCTGACCACATGACACCCTCTATCCGAAAATGCTGGCACTATCTTTGCTAACATGTGGTGTCCGCTCGGTTGGTAAAGCTTGCAAGCTAACTCCTAGGAGTTTTTTTTATCTAGGCCCTTATTTTCCAAATATTCCTGATTCTGCATGTATATATACATTATTGCGACACCTCTATTTTTTTCAGATAAAATAAAAAATGCTCTTTGTTTTTAAAAAAAAGTAGCTTGTAGCTTAGGCCAAATTGTAAGACTTTCCTTAAAACATTGGTTAGTAAATTGCCTCCTTATTTTACTAACTATATTGTTACAGAATAATTATCATATAGTATGTATCTGGCTGAAAAAAAAGTGTAACCTTTCATTGGCTCACTGACCTCATATACGGTATCCCGATGAAATTACTTTAATAAAAAAATTACGCTGTAATGCAATCATCACCTCATGATTTTAATGTTTCTCATTTGTACCTGCTTGACCTTTTCTGTAACTCATTAGAAATATGACATTTGTTTGAGCTTAGAGCCGACCTCTTGTTTTTTGTGATCTTGTTCTTTCACATCTATTAAAGTAATTGGTCAAGGAATGGATTTGTAATGTTCTAGTTTATTAGTATCTTACCTGCTTCGGTGGCAGTATGGTCTAAGGCGTCAATCTCGTGTGAGACTATACTACCGATGACAGGGAGATCTGGACTCGAATCCTCGTCGGGCTTACTGCGGGTTAGTTTTCTGAAATGTTTTTACACTCTCCCTCCACGCAAATGTAGGTACACATCCTCTAAATTTAACCTTCTTCATCCCTAACTCATTGGCGTAATTAGTACATATGCGTGTAACCTTAACGGGTAGTAAGACGCGCTGCTAAAAAATAATAATTAACTTTTATAGTGAAAACGCGGTAGGAAGCTAGGTAAAGTTTAAGTTTCAAAGGAAGGGCCCTTTATAAAATACATATTTTTTACGCAAAAATTGATATTTTATAACATTTTTAATAACATCTTGATAATATCTATCAAAAGTGAGAACTGCATTTTACACGACTTATTGCACGAATACATAAAAGTACATTTAGTAACGTCTGTCACATAAGGCCCTTTCATTGGAAATCGGACAGAAGCTAACGTTTTAAAAACAAGCTATTATTATTATTATTATTATTATTATTATTATTATTATTATTATTATTATTATTAGCACCGCGTCTTACTACCCGTTCGGGTTATACGCACTTACGCTAATGTGCAATGGTAGGGTGATTGTGAGACGAAATGGAGGACCTACAGTTTAACGTGGAATCCGAACCACGGTGGAGGCCTGGCAACAAGCTATTAAAGCTACTCTAATAATAATAATAATAATTGTATTCACACCTCACATCATATTAAGTTTTATTTATTTAGCACCGCGTCTTACTACCCGTTTGGGTTATACGTTAATGTACTAATTACGATAATGGGTCAGGGATTGGGAAGGTTGAATTTAGAGGAAGTGAACCCGCATTCGCGGGGAGAGAGAGTGGGAAACAATTTAGGGGAAAATACCCCCAGTTCACCCGACCGAGATTCGAACCTCGATCTCCCTGTCCTCGGCAGTCTAGATCAATACGCAACTAGCGCGTTAGCTAACTACACCACCGAGTCGGGTTAGTATTGTGTTAAGAGACAATCACTTTTTATATATTCAACAAAATGTTGATAAAACAATAAGAGAATATAATATATTCAAATAAACACGCTTTTTCAGATGACATTCTGATGGATTGTGTAAATATAGAAAACTGGCACTTGCATAGAGATGTTAACCCTGGTTTATGTAGTTATTTATTATTATTTATTTATTAGATGTATTTAACGTGCATTTCCTGAACAGACTTATTATAAAAGCACACGATAATTTCTATTAGCGAGCTCGAAAGGTCCTAATTTTGTCGGAAAGATATTTCATTCACCTTCCAGGTTTTTTTTACATGCCACAATCGACATAAGACCAACAACAGCTTTACTTCCCCTCCAAAGGAAGTTGTGTTACGAATTTTTATTGCTCAGGAAAAATCTCTTGAACTCTGCTGGGTTTGAAACCACGAACATTTTACCCCAAAACCATCGAGGTCGACTTTTATAAAGTTGAATGACAAACTCACAAGGAGGAGAACCTGGATAGCTCAGTTGGTAGCGCGGACGGTGCGTGAAGTCTGAAGGTCATAGTTCAAATATCTATCCGGGTGTTTGTCTATGGTCACACAAAGACAATAATTACATTTTGTCAATATCGATGGGAAAATGATTCTATATTAAACCTACTTTCCGACTGCGATCCTACTAAACTACTACACGGAGCCAACCCGCACCGCACCGCATTTTCTAGCAAGTGGCTACACGAGCCGCACCGCACCGCATTTCTAACAATTTTTATATTCTATTACAAAATAAGTTTGTATTTTTATTTTTACTTGTATAGGTTTTTATCTATCCACATAAATTAAGTTAGCTATTATTAATTACAAAGAATAAAGTTTTAAGTTAGCTAATATAACTAAGAAGAAGAATGTTTGTTGTTCAATAAGTTGTATATAATATTGTGTATCTTGTACGTAATGTTGGAAACAATGACTACAGCGAAATACGTGCAACGGCTGTGAAAGAAATGCCTAGTTTTACAAGTGCTGACACAATGACTGCCAATCACTGTGAATAATCACTGGTATAAATCACTGCTTTTTTAAAATAAAGGTCACTGTGATCACCGATATCGTAAAATTATTGTTTCACCCATCCCTACAGTGCTTAGGGGCTAGCATGAAAACAAATTTTGGAAGCTCCCGAACATTTATTTCCGGTGGTAGGTGGCTACAAGGTCCGCACCGCACCGCAAAAGTGCGGAGCAATGCTCTCTCGACGATTCGTCCACGCCGGTGCGGTGCGGCTCCGTGTGCCGGTCCTTTATACTTGACGAGTGGAAGACTAAAGTCTGTTCAGCGTAGGAATTGTTTTCTGAAAGGCCTTTTTCCCTACCAGAAATCTATTATATAGTAGGATATTGGTAGGAAGATAGACCTTTCAGAGAGTAATTCCTACCGTGAATGGAGTATATTTATTTGCTCCACACTCAGAAAGACTATGTCGTAAGTGTGTGTGAGCGAGAACAATGGCCTGCGAATAATGCCGAAGGAGGGGTCGCTCATCCAGTCTTGTCTAACAGCCTCTATACTAACAGTGCGCCGCAGCCTCTATCCACAAACTTGGACTTGGTCGCCAGGACGCGCGTTCCCTCGAGTCCGCCACTGGTTAAGTTGAAAGTACATCTTGAAAAATACGAACCAATGGGAAATTGTAGGATACGCATGGGAGAGGGACTGTAGGATAATTTAGAAACAGGAGAAGGATTGTAGAGAGATAGGAACTGGAGGGGGACTGTAGCAGGATAGGAACTGGAGGATCCAAGACCACCTTTGGGCTACAAATTCCTCTTGGGTGGATACACAGGCCCAGTTTCATAATCAAATTTAGTACGCCTCAAGTGCGGCACACAGGTTGACACCTATCGATACCATAGTGGAATGGGTCAATTTCTTAAGCGAAACTGACCCAAAGTCCGATTATGAAGCTGGCTCGTGGTCTTCTTGTATTTTTTTGTGCGCTACATTTCTTAATGACTGTCCAGACTATCCGCAACTTACGCTAAATTTGAGGAAATTTTCTGGCATTTGCCTGTAGAGAAGATAAGTATAATTTGGAAGAATAAAGTGGACTATCCAAATTACTAGTTACTTGGCTCGTCTCTATAAATTTGATAGAAATAGAATACTGTAGTCGTTCTTTCTTTCCAAATAAAGATGACCGCTTCACGCTTCTCTGTGGTGTCCTGCATTAGGGTTTGAACCTGTAAATCACAGGTGGTTTTATTTATATCCCTATCGTTTAATTGCGTTCCAGACGAACCTTTGCTTGAATCGACTCATTATTATTTAGCACCACGTCTTACTACCCGTTCTGGTTATACGCTTAAGTACTAATCACACTAATGGGTTAGGAATTGAAGGTTGAATTTAGAGGAAGTGAACCCGCATTTGCGTGGAGGGAGAGTGGAAAATCGTTTAGGATTCCCCGGCCCCCCAGTTCACCCGAGCAAGATTCGAACCTCTATCTGCCATTCCTCGGCAGTCTTGTTCAACACGAAACTAGCGCGTTAGCTAACTACGCCACCGAGGCGGGTGAATCGACTCTTAAATCTGTAGGCAGACTATTGACTGACCTCGATGCCAAATTCATTGTATATACATAGTTTGAGAATATATACATTTCTTCATCAAATATGTTGGACAGACATTGTTTTAAATTACTCTATTCTTGCTTTTTCACACTCACCAGACGGCAGCTGAATGAATAAAACTTTTTAGTGAGGTATTTTCCCATCTACTCTCCTCTTATCCAAGGTAGATTATAGCTTGATTTTGGTTGGAAGAATATTTTCTGGTAGTTACTAAAAGAAAATAATTTAAATATAAATTCATACATCGTCTAATGTTATCCGCAGCTGTCACTTTTGATAGATATTATTAATACCTAGAAAATAACATAAATAACATAGTAAAGTATTATCAGTAATGACTCTAAAAATATGTTTGTATTTTCTAAATGGTTCTTCTAAATAAAATCAAGCTGTCCAACGAACTTCTCTCTTCCACGTGTCTTAACGTAAAGTGTGTTCTCCTCACCTACTCTCATCTTACGCGAGCTAGACTTCAACAAACTCTTCCTCCACGCGTACTTCGGCGTACTATTGTCTTTACGGCAAGTGTGTTTGCACACTTTCATGTGTAGGTTCTTCATTAGACGCAGGCCTAATGTAGAGAGGAGAGATCATGACTTTTAAAAACGAACCTAGTGGTGTCAACAACCTACTTGGTTTTCTTGAACTTGAGTGGTCTTTGCACGAATGTATGTTTCTTGTTTGGTTCGCTTTAGTGAGCCTTTGGATTGGTCCTTGCTTAAACGTTTGTTTGGTAGGGGATTTTTTTAAATGCTTGAATTAGTGAACCGTTAGCTTTCTTCCATCTATTTTAAGTCACTTTTTATAATAGCTATCAAACATTTGGCATGCTATTATAATGTTACATAAATTATAAAATAATCGCTATATTTGTCCTACATTTTTATTTTAAAAATTACGTGCACCCCGGTTTTAAAAGTGTTAATTTAGGAATGGGTTATAACATGTGTAAAAGGGGCTGTCTTGTTTGGTGAGGTGTTGCCAATCATATGTTGTGCCTAGGTTATTGGCTAAACAAGCATTTAATAGTACATGAGCTTAGTGTTAACTGGAATGAACACGCAACTATTTTATATGACCCTATCCATACGTAGGCTTTTAATCATAGTTTAAAATGGGAAACTTTCCACCCTGAAAAGTTCGAAAATACACATTTAGGTTTATTATCAAGACCTACATTCCTGGGAAACTGACATGAGAGCGCAGAATGGATATTAGTGACTCGATTGATGCAATTTAATAAGGGGTTATAAAACAAATTATATTGACTTTTTTGTTTTTTTCTCCTCCCCTGTTCTATACTGCCTGACACAGCCAGTACTGTTATAAAGACACTTGGTTTCTGATGTTTAAAATTTGGCTCGATTATTCTAGTGCCTTAGACCCTGAAATTTGCACTAAATTGAAATGTGCCTTAGTTTATTAAATTTGTTAGTACAGGTTATTTACATTATATTTAACAGGTGTAATTTAGGAACAACGTAAAATCTGAAAAAAGAAAAAGGGCCAAATAGTTCCATATTTCTATACATAGGCTACATAATTACATAATTAATCACGCCGTTCCCTTACGGGATAGGCAAGGAACTGTGCATATATCTAAAAAACCACTCCGTACTTATTCCATCCTCTCTAACTTTCTCCACACTTCTCTATACTAGCATACTCCCTTCACTTCAACAACATCCAGTACACTGAGCTATGCATGCTCTTTTAGTATTAAAACTCTTTTTTTTAAACATTCGTCTACAATATTTAGCCATGTCTTACATGTCCTACCCCTTTCTTTTTGATGCACACACTCTTATCTTCATATATTTGCTTAGTCACTCGATCCACATTCATCTTCTCAACATGTCCAAACCTACGTATGTCTCTTCTTTCCCTTTAAAACCGCACTCCTTCATCACTTATTTATTACTGACTGTCCATACGAGTTTTTCCACATACATTTCTTAGATATCACATTCCAACAGCATTCACCTTGCTCTTGTGTTTCTCCTGACAAACACACGCTTCACATCCATAAAACAATGTATATACCGCCATCTTTGCCTCTACTACTTCATTCTTTGTAATAGTCCACATACATCCAACTACTCTGAGATGCGTTCTTTAAAATTTATTAATTTCTGTCACTTTAGTTTCAGAAAACTCTTCTTTTTTTTTCCCCTCGTGCAAAATTGTTTGTTTTTAAGTTTTTGGATCAATATAACAGCCGAGTTAGGCATAAGTATACCAAAATATGAAAGTGTTGGAGAAGAATGGAACTAATTATAACTTAGTCTATTTTCAACACGCCAGGGATTTTAAAAAAACGTGCAAACATGCCTAAGTTAGTTCTTTTAATGCTTGGTTATTATTATTATTATTATTATTAGAATTTTGCATGTGACAACCATAGTTGACTCATTTGTAATGTCATAGTCGACTCGTAAATCAGAATTATTCGTTGGTGTGTTTCGCGTCTTATCCTATTTATATGTTAATCATCTTTCCGCGGAAAACTGCTTTATGATTTAGACTTGGAGAGACATTCACTGAACAAAAGTTTCTTCAGCCTGCAGTTAAGAAGTTTCTGGTAAGAGGGAGTTTTCCTTGTTCTTGAACGAGCATTTATTCGTGAATTAAAGGAAGGAAAAGGGTTTTTCTTGTTTTACTCTGCAATTCAGAAGGGTTTTGAGAGTCTTGAGTAAATTATAGAGTCGTTCAAATTTTGAAGTTAGTAGTTTTAGTAAGATGATTCCTTTTGTCTTTTTTTCTAGAAAGTGTGGGGAAGGAAACCCTTTGCGAAGTGTATTTACGCATGTTTGAGCCTCTCCCTTCGCGTGTATAAAAAAAAACAAGTCTCGTGGTTCAAGTTAACGGGTTTTTGGGAAAGGGGAGGGGGATAAGAAAGGGACGATGCATCGGTTTTTCTTATTTAAATACATTAGTAGGTGTCTCGTAAAGAAAAATAAATGTTAAATTTAAAAAAAAATAGTTTTAATACCCTTTCTTTGTTAAAAGTTTCCTGTTTTGTAGATTTATGATATATTAGTTTCGCTCACCAATTACCTTCCTCTTCAGGTTTCCTAGATTGAAATTTGGCCGTGGAATCAAGTTTGTTGCAAGTGCACGTTTGAATACAACCTTAAGGTTGTAGTGACGTTTTTGTAAAACACAAGTTATTATTATAGACCATTTCTACATAATATTAAGATTTGACTAGAGCAGCTCTCTCTCTCCATCTTGAACTAACCATATTATTTAAGAGTTCAAGGTCAGGGTTTCTTAAATCTTTCAAAATAGTGAACCATTTGCTAGGCAATATATGCACACACGGACCTCCACCCACATTCATATTCTACCTACCTGCCCCCCTGCTGAAGCCGTAAGTTTTATTAAGGTACGTGTTTATCAAGCTGTAACATACATTTTTATTCGACGTTGCTTCTTATACACATTTCACGCGGTACAAAATATTGTTAACTTAGTAGTCTATCAATTTTGTAATTTTTATCAGGGGGTCGGCGACTTTTGTAAGCCCCGATCGACTTGTAAACTTATCAAAGATCCCGCGATTAACCAGTTTCTCCACTCTATTTTTGCTTTTTTTTTTAAATATACAAATCTTATATTTATTACTTAAATTAAATATTTCCTCAAATACGTAATCCCCCATTTATATATATATATGTAAACACAGCGTAAATAAAACTTACATTTTCATATTAAACCATTTACATTTCTGATAACACTATGATCAAGGTAATTTTGGTCACACTCATATAGTATTTGAAAATAATAGATTATATTTGCGAGTTTAAGATGTTAAAATATCTATTTTAAATAACCTATCGACCAAAAATTGCCGCGAGATCGAACAGTTGCCATTTCTGCTTTAGCTCTTTCACATTTTATTTTCCCCTATGGTTTTGTCTGTAGACCACCTGGCACACCGCCATGGACCACAGTTTGAAAACCATTGTTTTAGGCACTCAACCATTTTTGTTTTTACAGTGTGTATTTATAATAGGTCAAACTCGCAAATTACGCCACTTTCTGTTGCAGTCAAGTTGACATCTGCAAAGTAGTGTTCAAAAACTTGAACATCGTGTGTCTATTCTCCCACCGGCACCTTGTCCCCCACACTCCCCTTACCACCTAACACCCTCACCATCAGTCCTTCATATTCTCCCGTTTTCTCGCCAAGTTACTTCCTTTTCCGTGTATACCCCCCAATCCCTTCCCTCTGGACCCTCCCGCCTGCCATGTCGGAAGAACTCCACATTGATGAGAAAGTTAGCGGGCCGTGAGTCCCAGATTGATCGAGGCTCCCCGTGTTTCCTTCACCCCCTCCCTTTTCCTCCGGGCAGGAAGTTGGGGTAGAACCTCCATCCCTGCCCTCGCGCCGTGAGATGGCAAACCCCGGGTAGGATTAAAACACGCACACCCGCGTCAGGATTTTGGTTCTCTGGATGCTCTGATGGCCGGTCGTCGTCGTCCTGAGGATAACATGTGCCAATAGAGCCGTCACTTTGGCTTGTATCTGTTAGGATTGTCCTAATCATCTATGGAGGATATCAAAACAGGACAAAAGTGCGTAACCTACATGTAGACAGGCATAGTCTTCTTCTGTATTAATAAAATCAAGATACTCTCACAATAGACTAGACTGCCGATGACGGGGAGAGTGAGGTTAGAATCTTGGTCGGGTGTACTGAGCGTGGTTCCCCCCCCCCCCCNAATGGTTTTCCACTCTCCCTCCACGCAAATACGGGTACACTTCCTATAAATATAACTTTGCTAATCCCTAAAAACCATGATCAGAATTAGTACTTAAGCGTACAACCCGAATAGGTAATAAGACGTAGTGCTAAATAAAAGAGTTTGTTTGTCTGTTATGAGCATTGCGCTATATCTACCACACGCAGTCTAGAATTTAAAAAAAAACACTAATAGTCCCTGTGCACGAACGTGTGCACCTCGAACTATTAATTTTAAATTTTTGATTAGATTTATTTTAAATTATAATTAAAATCCTGGTCGAGCCACGGGCAACGCAGGGCTTAAAGACAATGACTTAAAATTTACTTTCCACGTACATCACTAAACTAATCACATTTCTCCCGGGCATCACCGGGTACTTCCTCTAGTACACATTATGCACATAAACAAAACAAAAGTATAATGTCTAGTAGGATTCTGGTATAAGAGATCTTTTTAGAAAATACAAAAATATTTTTTACGATCAACATTGATAACATTTTACTTTATTATTAGTGCTATTCTATAGGTATTAATATTATTTATGAAATGCGATAGATACAGTTAACCTACTTATAAACTTATATTTATGTATGCGATCCTGGTAGAGGAAGATTCGTTATCAATTGAAAACCACTCTCTCACTCACTCTCTAGATGGGTAACTTCTTGTAGAATACGTGCATTCAATGGTTCTACCGCCCTACCAGTTTGTCTGCATACTAACACAAATAGTCAGGCTGTGGAAAGTAGAAATTAAGAGTAAGGGTACCCGCATTTGTGTGGTGAGAGAGTGAGAAACCACCTTGGAACACCTGGATGGGCTTTGACAAACTGAACCAGACGGTACTTATGCCTTTGTCCATGTAACCACCGTTGTGGCTAACATTCTCTAAAGAAAGTTTTTCTTTATGTACATAATAAAAAAAATTATTTTTGAATCATGAATGTTAGGTATTCGTTTATTCGTAAAGTTATACTATTATTTTATTTATGCTTGTGTAGGTCTACATATGTGAGAGTTTCAACTCTTTTTTTTTATTAAATAACAGATGTTTAAAATATAAAGCGGGAAGTAAGCTTAGAGTGTAAGCTAAACATGAAGTCGTCAAATGGGTTTGAAGCAGATGGAACCCTGGCAAAGCTAGAAGGGGAATGAGGCGTCGTCTCATATGACCGTGAGAAAGCATACAGCTCAGTAAACCCTTTCTCTTATTGACTCATGGGGTGCTTGGGGTTCATAATGTATTAATTGAGCCCTGAATGTGTTTGGTGAGCAAAACAAACACACGTGTCTCTAATGTGACGTCACTCTGTTAATGGACCTTGCGTCGGGAAAGTTTCCTCCTCTTGGGAGTTGTCTTATTCCTATTCCGATAGTCTCCAGAATAATTTGACGTCATCATTATTAGTAAGTTGTTTATTTTAGTAATTCTTAATGATACGTATAACAAGAGGCTTACTATAGACTTATATTTAAGTGTTATGATATGAGAAGTGGTTCTTAGAAAAAATGCACCCGCTTGAGCTTAAATTGAAGGATTGAAAACCAGCTTCATTGCTTCCTGTCTAGAATTCGAACTCCGACCAGGTGATCAAGTATGAGTCTGTTGACTACCGGTAAGTTAGTAAGTTGTGAAGTTCCTATGTTCACAGATTCTCGGGCTTAAAAAAGGAACGCGAATCAGTCAACACGCGGGCTTAGGATCGTAGCCGGTTTGTCGCGTGTGACATCACTCTGTTAATGGACCTCTAGTGTCTTGGGTGCTTGGAGGAATAACGTCCTCCCCCTTCACTTCCCCACTATGGGGTTCTGTCTCTCCCTATTTTCCCCTTCACGGACGATCCAGAGAAAAAAAAAAACAAGTTTCCAAATATCGGAAAGTGACGGGACATCGGGATTGGGGGGAGCAGTCATGGAAAGCTTCGAAGTGAAATCTCAGGCGACACTTTTTTTAGATATATATAGTTGCTCATACTTTTAAATATACTTTTCCTCTAGAAAGTTTCTCTCTTCTCCCCTTATACAGCCTCTCCCCTAACCCTTCTTGTGTATTACGGCTGATTTGCAATGGTAAAGGATTTTTTATTTTTTTAACTCTTAGTAAGTTTTGAGGTTGTGTATCAAAGAAAATGCTAAAATATGGTAACTGATATTCTGAATGTAGGATCGTTTTTGAAGTGTAGAGGAACTAGTGAAAGCGAAATAATGTAGATTTATTTTTTATTACTATTTTCTACAAAATTTTTGAAGATGGAGTTCACCAACTAATTTAACAATTCATGTCTTGAAGAAACTTTGGCTTTCCTTTTTTTTAATCCACTTGTCTTAATGCGTGCTATGTTTATATAAGACTTTTGTTGTGAAATTATTTTTTCAGAGTTATCTAGTTAAGGTGTTTTTAAACTTTGTAATTGAAAGGTGTTCTAACGCCTTTTTTGGGAGGGAAATGCTAATTTTTATCAGTTGTTAAAATTTTGTTTTTAATGTTTTAATAGGCCTAGATACAAATATTAGCATATAATCGACGAACTAGCTGTCTGACGTATAAATGTGATGTTTAGCTAAACATTCGGGTGGATGTAGCAATTCTTTAAGTAAAAGGCTAATTTTACTTTTCAAAATCCAGTTTGCCACCTCGTTTTTCTCATATTTTCTGTGTATCTATCTTTTTTTTCATTTCACGGTCGCTGCTGGAAACTTTTGCAAATAAGTTCTTTATGTGAAAAAAATTTTCGTATAACTTTTTACTAATTTACCCGACTAATTAATATAGATCTTATGATTTGAGTGTGAAACTCCGCTCTCCTAAAGAATTTTCCCTTTTAAAAAAATTTGTATACGTTTGAACGTCAACCTTAACTTGCGTCTGCAGCCTCCTTTACCCCTCTAATCCCCGCGCTTTCCTCATTTTCTCCTCGAATCAATATTCCCACTCCTCGGGAGCTACTTTGATTAAAAAGTTTCTGCGTAGGTTTGAAGCATGGAAACAGTTTTATTATAAGTTTAATTGATTGGAATGGCGCATATCGGCTGCTGATTTTGTCGTCATCGGGAGGAAGGGGTGGTTTTTCTTTTGATTTACATTCAAGGATAGACTAGAGTGTGGTATTTTTCAAATGGTCTAGGGAAAGTAGACTTTTTATTGCCTCTCCTTCTCTCCCTTGTTTATTGGAGGATGGCAGTATGAGGGAAGAGGGAGTGGGTTTAAGTGTGGAGTCTTCCATAAACATGTTTTTTAGTTCGTAATATAAAGGGATTTTTATTTTAACAAGCTAGTAATGCTAGCATGTTAAGTTATGGTAATTTGCGTGCACATCAACTTACCTTGTTTGAGTTTGCCTCCAAATGTAAGCCCCTGCGCTTTAAATCCAAAATATGTTTGGTAGTTGGTGTTATGATCATTACTAATGCGTAAAGTTTGTGGTTTGGATTCTAAAGTAGGCGTTCTCAAACTTTTTGGTGGAAGTGTCAATTAAGAGACTAAAAATAGTTGGAATGCCACATTGAGTAGAATTTTGAAATTCTTTTAGGAAGAAAGTGTTGGAAATATAAACAACAAAATTGCCTGTGTCAATGATTTTTTAATTTATTATTGTTATTTATATATATTGATAATGCATCAAAAGTTACTGTTGCAGAGCCCATGACTTGACGTATGAATGTGCAAAAGTAGATGTATTAACTTTTCTAGCTATTTTATATGGTTCTTCATATGGGAGTTGAACTATAAATCAAAAACTTGTGATACATTTTCGACTTAGAATTTTTATTCGTCCCACTGCCCTTTCGAACTATCCACAGTTTTAATTATGCAAGGGCGTGGATTTCAAGAAACTGCACTAAACTATAAGGAGGGGGAGAATATCACAACGTGAAACCTTCCTACCCTATATATCCCTAAGTACATCCGGCCGGCATTCGTATTCATTTACGACCTTCAGGGTCAGAGATGAGCAAGCTAGGTCGGTCTAGCTGATGCTGAGCCAAACCTGCCGATCGGAGCTTTCTTGCTTTAACCAAGTTGTGTTTAATTGTCTGGTAAATGAGAAAAAAAATACCAATTGGATTAATACATGCAAATGCACTCGTACAAGAAACCTAGACATCTAGGTTACACTAAACACATATAAACCTTGCATTTCCGGATAGTGAGAAACACTGTGTTTCATATTAGTTGGATTTCAACCTGAAACGATTACATTTATCATAGAAAAGCATTGATAGATTATTTTATCTAAACAAAATCTCAGAAAGTAATGAACACAAATCATATATTTTAGGTTTAATAAACTTTAAAAGTAATGCCAAAAATATAGCCTCGCACACATGGAAAAGGGATAAAATACACACATTTAGTTAGGAAGATCCATAATATTATAGCGGAATGATTAATATGGTAATAAATACTTACCTACTTTGGTGGTCGCATGGTATAAGACGTCACTCTCGTGCCTATTCCAATGACAGGGAACTTGGTGTTCGAATCCTGGTCAGGTGTGCTGAGGGTAGTTTATAAAAAAAATTGTTTTACACTCTCCATCCACGTAAATGCTGGTACACTTCCTCCAAATCCATCTGTCCTCATCTTTCGCTCACTAGCGTAGTTAGTGGTGCTTTTCAAAAATACTGTGAGGAAGGTGAGAATGATAAAATAAAGCTATCGAAATAATAAATAATAGAATGAAGGAAGCAGATGATTGTTAAATTTACCTGTGGGCCTAAAACTCGGGTAATATAGTGTGTAGCTAGTAGGTTCAGCCTGTATGGGCCGAATATAAGTACATTTATATATTTAAATAAAAGTGCTGTCTTGAAATACTGGAAGCTAGAATCTACTACTATTATGCCATAAGAATTAAAATTTAAAATATTTTGAGTAGTTTGAAATAATTTGCAACATTTATTAGGTAGGTAACTTTAAATAAAATGTTGATGGTCTTGAGAAGAATAAAAAATGCATACAATCAATTTAAAAGTGGTTCTTTCTGAGAGTTTGTAATAGTTTCTGATGATGGATTGTCTAGATACAGTTTAGATATAAGTTAAATTATTCAGATCTCATCAGGAAAAATAACAAACGTTCATCAACAAGTATAGGCTGAACATTAATTGCTTCTTTAAAGTTGAAATAATACATTTTTCTCAATAAAAATTCCTCAGGTGTGTACCAGACTATCTCGCTCTGGAGATAAACAATTTTAGTTCACTTCAACATGAAAAAGATGGTTTCTTTTTATGTTTTCTGAGGACGAACACAATATTTCCCTGAAAGTTTTTTGACGCCGAGAAGAAGACTCCATATAAATTGTCGATGCTCTGTTATGTTCTGTATCCCTACGTTCTAGATTAATTAAAAACATATTTTGTTTTACTAACAGCCCATAGAGAACTACAATGTGTGGTAACAAGGGTTAACAAAGTTTGACCTAAACTTAAAATAACTTTAACTGAAATGAAATGCTATGAAAAAAGAAATGGCAGTATAAAATCAGGTTTACATTATTTACTTACATTAGTGTCAAATCCGAACATTGTGATCTTAGACGAACATCATCTCCCATGAGCCTTTGCGCAGAGTCCTTCCGAATAGACCATTTCTGCCCAAATATCCTCCTATTGTTAGATTGATTAGTTCTTAAGATTGACGCTTTAAGTCGTGCTAGTTGTTTACTTAACGAAGCGATGGCTGACTTCTATAACAAACAAGAAGAAAGTAACAGACAACTTTAAGGGATTAATATGTTTAATGTGTAAGTGTTCCCACATACTTCAAAATCGATACTTTTTTTTTCTCGACAGTGATGGGCAATCTTTCTTCCTTATTATAGTGAACGAAAATAGTCTGAGTAGCACGACAACAAGATATAGCATGCTTGTGCCGTAGAAGAACTTGAATTCATATTGTGTCACCAAAAATATCAAGTAATAAGAATATTTTTATATATATTAGAAAAACCAAAGGGGGAAAAAAAGGCGGAGTGGCAAAAATCATTCAATTATTCAGCCTGGAAGACCTAGAAATATTTTGATTGGCCACCTTGTTCACTCGTAGATGTAAGTAAAAACATATTTAAGTTTCTTATTCAAAAATGATAACTTATGTTTTATACGGTGAAATATACGCTTGTGTAAATATAGATTCCAATTTTTTTTTTTTCATCCTATCATCTATAAAACGTGAGTGATGAGTTTCTGCATTTTCTCAAGCAGACATTACTAAAATGTTACTCACTTCAGTGTCCGCATGGTGTCACTCTCACAGTAGACTGAACTGCCAATGACGAAGATATCGGAGCTCGAATTCCAGTAGTGTGTACTGAGGGTGGTTTCCTCTAGTTAGTTTTCCACTTTCCGGTCACATAAATACGGATACACTTCCTCCAAATTAAACCTTCCTAATACCTCAACAAGTTAGCGTAATTAGTACATATGCATTTAACCCCAACGGGTAGTAAGATGCGATGCAATATTTTTTTTACGAACGTGCTATCGTTTTACATAGATAACTACGCTACCTTACAATGTAAATAAGGGGCACATACAATCTAATTTTCATAGTAAGTCTTTTAGAAAATAATAAATTCGCTTTTTGCGGCCAAAATTGATCAAATGTTAATTTATTTTATAATATCTATCAAAAGTGACTGCCGCAGATCTCATGACCTGGCGTATGAATACGTTAAAGTAGATCTAGTAACTTTTATAACTGTAAAATAAAAAATACTCTTTCCATAAAAATTTGATTGAACCTTATTCGCCTTCAAGAACCTTTTAGAGAATATGCAAATATTAAAGTAGAAAGTCCAACTATGTTTCGCTTAAAGCTGTCGATATTGACACGCTGTTAAACTTTATCACATACCATAGCATTTGCATGAATGGAAAAATATTTAGTAGCATTTTTGACTGTCATAAAATGTACTTCAGCCGGCATATCGAATATACACCTTTTTCAGTAACTTTCTACTTACATAGATAAAAGTTTTGTAGTCGTGAACATTATGATGGATCTTTACGTTGTATGTGCTCCCAAACTTTAAGATTGGGGTTTACCATTCTGTCTGTCTGTCTGTCTCTTTCTCTCTGTACCTTTGAATAGAGCTGAAATGGTTAAATGGATTTGGTTCACACTTTATATTAATATGTTTTATAGTCATACCTTGAGGCAAAATTGTGTTTTTAATTCAAGCTCATTAAGATTAAGGGTAGAATACCGACAACTGATTTTTGAACACTTGAAATTAAAAAAAGCTTGAGCAATTTTTCTGTTCGGAATGTGTATTTGCCGAATGTTTTATATTATAAATAACACAGCACTTATTTTTTTGAGAGAAAAAGTATAAAGAATACGATTGTGTTGTACCATTTGTTTTGATTGCGTTCTAAATCAAGGATAACGACTTATTCTAGAAGATAGGCATGAGAGACTTTCGCCTTAGACCGCGTAACCACAAGTGCTGGCATAATTAGTATTTGTTTTAATAACTCACAATTTTTCTCAACTCTTATTTTTACAAGGAATACTTACTCCGTTATGTTTAAAACCTTAATTTGTAAATTTCCTCTAATTTGGTGTGATGGTTAACCGGAGGTCGGGGCTTGAATCCAGGTTGAGTGTTTTTTCCTAAATCAAGTGTTAAACTACGAAAACACCTCGTTTGGTTGTCAATTATAAAACACGAGTGAGGACGATTTATTATCTTAACATATTTTGGCTAGCTCAACTTCTTTTATCGACGCGATTATCATATAAGGAAATTCCCACGTATACAATAAAATATAGTTTGATCATTTTTATGTTAATTTATTCTTATTACGTATTCCTTTATACGTTATTACGACAACAATTTACACTTGAGCTTGTACAATATACCCGTCTCCATGCCAGTCACCGTACACTATATCACAATTAAATATGTGGCGACAAGCAACAACACACGTCTTGTCGCCGCCCCGGTCACTGTGCGTCTCTTTCTTGTGTAACAATCAGTTTGTTCCTCCCGCGTGTATTTTTCAAATTCTGATGACGTCGATGATTGCAACAAAGTGGACTGACAATCTCGACCCATCACAAGAGAGTAGTTTGAATTCTG
The DNA here is from genome assembly GCA_902151455.1 of Timema bartmani. Classification (NCBI taxonomy): domain Eukaryota; kingdom Metazoa; phylum Arthropoda; class Insecta; order Phasmatodea; family Timematidae; genus Timema; species Timema bartmani. Next base: position 87,135 of record CABFWB010000761.1, read on the forward strand.
GCTTTCTGGTTGGCTGGACAATGCAACCGCTCCATACTGAGTAAAAGGTGTATTTCTCTTAAAACTGAAATTAAGTGCAATATCAGCTCTTTCCTTTTGGTTTCATCGTCCAACGTATCCAGTAAGCACATATAAAATAAATGTGTTGCCTTCCAAACTGCCTGAGGGGCTTAAATATCCTAAAACACAAATGAATGATTAAAAATAATATTATAAAATAAAGAGAATCTCCGAATTTAAATATAAAATATTAAAACTGCAGTTTCATCCTTCCTTTTAGAAACAACATGGGGTTTACAAGTTGGGACATTACACAGGGTTGGCAAGCCTTTATAAGGGCGCGTGCCAGATTTTTTTTTATTATCTACGGATAATTTCTTCAAAGCGAGATATAAAACACATTTTTTGTACGTGAATGGGTCTTCTTACAATATGTCCAGACCATATGCAGAAAAAAAAATAGTTGAGAGCATTCCTTAAAAAACCCTACTTAGGCAACATTTCCGAATCGTAACAACAAAACACTTGCTGAAATGGTAGTAATGGTACTCTAAGGCTGCTTATTTCCATAGCTTAATATACTAAGGTTGGCTGGGGAGGGGGGTGAAACGCGCAATGAATACCGCCTGCCACTTTGGGTACGCGTACCATAGGCCCGTCAGCCATGTCCTAGCCCTAAGTGGTCTCCTACTTTCCATGGTAATTGGGGTAAATCTCCTCTAATTTTTACATTCATTAGCTGTTATCCCATTAAATACTCGAAAAGCGAGGACTTGTATGTGTAGCAGTGTAAGCTATTAAGACGCGATCCACACACACACACAACTACATGAGTATTATATTGGAAAGGATTTTAAATTAAAGTTATCCTAAATATAAACATGATTACTTCTGTTATCTTTTATATTTCTTATTTATTAAGAAAAAATCCGTGTAAAAGTCTCTAAAGAAACAGTTTGTTCATTGCTATGAAATTGAAATGATATCGGTACGGATCTGAACGACACTGATTTCAATTCCAGAATAACTCTCTACTTTTTTTTATCTTCTCCTACTTATTAATTAAGTTTTTTTTGTTCACAGCGTGTTGTCTTGTCAGTCATTCCTAACTTTTTACTTACGATTCAATAGAGGCTCCATTTTCGTTTATTTGTTTTATGCTTTCGCGTTTTTAGTTTTGTTTTTGTTTTAGAATGAAGATAAAAGTAATATCAGTTTTTACCAAAATATAGAAGGTTTGAGAAAAAAAACTCTTTGTTTGTCTTCTTTCTAAACATTTCTTTACTTTTGGAATAACGTGGTTGTCAAAGTTTGAGAAACATGGAACAAAAGTGAAGGGAAGCCAAATTTAGTTTTTTGCCCTTGTATGCTTAAGGGTAGAAGTGGCAAGAGGGCTGTGATGAAGACCTCTTTTCTATTTTGTCTGTGTGATTTATCTCATTGTAACGTTATATGCTTTGTTATAAAAACATGCATCGGTGGTTGATCTGTCTTGAAGACGTTAGACTTGCATTGCACCTATCCACCTTTATTTGACGAAGAGTTTGAGTCAAATGTTCCGGCTCGATGCACTAAAGATGGTTTTCACTGTCTCCACACTAAAGTGGGAGTATTTTATCCATACAATCCTACTCTTTTTAGGAAACCATTGGAAAAACAGTTGTTAGATAGTTTTAATCAGTACGTTTAGGCTAGCAATATCATTATATTACTGCACACACACTCAAAGGTGCCGAGTTAGCAATATAATTAAGTTAATACACACACTTAAAGGTGCTGGGTTCATTCTGATCTATTTCGGATCCCTTAGATTTTTTCAAACCATGGGCCTTTTTAGTAGAACTAAAAACATTTATTTTTGCTGTCAACATTAGTGATATGATTTTACACAAATCCATTGTCACTTGCTTTTCCACTATCTCTCCACCTAAATGAGGGTACATTTTACCTAAAATATTACTCCCTCATTCACCCCTTATCCTTCACCCAATAATAAGTCGTTAATAACCTTGGTGTTAGCACCAACTAAGAAAAAAAAATACTTCTATTACTATGACTTCCTACACGAAATAAATGTAAAATTTTCACAGGAAACACTTTATCCGATATCCGAAAAAGTCTACTTCAAGTAATGTGATATGCGACTGTCACTTTTGATAATGGTCCTCCCAAGAAACTATCTGTAGATTGCACATAGGGTAGATGAGTAAATACCAGTTATCTGACCCATTCACCAGGTTAAAATTCCGACAGTTTGCGTGAAAGGCTCCCTAATAAATGAAGAATTTTGGTTTAACAAATGACTAATGCTTAGAGTAAGTCAGTCACCTTATTTCTCAAGAAGAATGTAATGTTGAAATGGCTTGTACATAATCTGACACTAAAGAGAAGCATTTCAAAATGGCTTGTTGAGTTTATGTGAGCTTAGTAATAACTTAGACCCCCTTCCTGAAAATTCTACGAATTTTATCGTAATTACTGAACAAGACACACTGCTCCATTGTTTACTAAACTCTTCTAAGAAGCCTGTATTGTTAGTGATTTTTGTTGTTGTTCATAATCAATATCCTTGAAATGTGTCGAAAATAGTAAAATTTTTGTGTTGGTTATTTGAAAATTTAATTTAATTTTAAGTTTTTAAATTTTAAAATAAATTTTAAATTTAATGATTTATTTAGGGAATAATTACACTAAATAAGAGGTTAGGCAGTTTTATATTTACTTAAATCTTTAAAGGCGTGTCTTTGTGTTCTATGTATTTATAACCAATTGGGGCATTTATAGTGCTAGGCATGCTTCTATCGAAATCTTTTCACTCAAAAATTACATTACTCGTCCCTAACAGTTTGTAAATTTTAAAATAATAACCTCGCATATAATTACAACCACCATCCGAACTCTAATATTCATAGTAATAGCTACCCGCCTCGGTGATGTAGTAGGCTAACGCGCTAGTTGTGTTGAGCTAGATTTCCGAGGACGAGGAGATCGAGGTTCGAATCTCGCTCGGGTAAACTGGGGGAGAGGGTTTCCCTAAATAGTTTTCCATTCTAACTCCACGCAAATGCGGGTTCACTTCTTCTAAATTCAACTTTCCCAATTCCTAATTCATTAGCGTAGTTAGTACTTAAGCATATAACCCGAACGGGTAGTAAGACGCGGTGCTAAATTTAAAAAAAATCAGTAACATTTCTTTCATATTGGTCAATCTTGGATAATTTAATATTAGTTCAGTCGTAATTTTCATGATTGTGAGACTCATCATATAAAATTGCATAGTCGCAAACCGTTATCTCAACCAAAGTTTTATATTAATGTATCTGAAAAATTATTGTTTTTTACTTTGAAATATTAAAACTTTTATCGAGCAATAATTCCTCTAAACTAAGGGTCGGTAACATTTTAGGACACTGATAAATTCATAAATTTATCTAAAGTTCTAATATTATCTCTCCAGTCTCTACTCTACTTTGGCTTTTATTTTTGTCTACACATATTTATTTTATTCCTTAAATTATTATTATTATTATTATTATTATTATTATTATTATTTAGCACCGCGTCTTACTACCCATTTGGGTTATACGCTTAAGTACTAATTATGCTAATGGGTTAGGAATAGGGAAGGTTGAATATACAGGAAGTGAACCCGCATTTGCGTGGAAAACTATTTAAGAACCCCCCTCCCCCCCAGTTCACCCGACCAAGATTCGAACCTCGATCTCCCCGTCCTTGGCATTTGAGCTCATTACGACTAACTACGCCACCGAGGCGGGTTATTCCTTAAAAGATCAATGTTTTCTCAAAAATTAATACTTCTCCACCCTTCTGGAAAAAAAAAATATATATATATATATATATATATATATATATACTTTTTCATATTAAACTATTTATACTTAAACTATCAAGAAATTAAATAGAAAGCAGGCAGGGAAGAACGGAGGGTTACTGCCGAACATCCTAAGAGTTGAAGGTCAAAGAAGAAGATAACACTAACTAGTATGACTGATAAAGGTAAGTTTAGAAGACTCGTTAAGTTCGACATTCAATGATGATGTAGTTTTCCTTACGCACTTTACTGAAATTTACCGCGGGATACCAGCTGCCGACTCCTGGGCCAGACATATTGTTTCATTACTTAATAACTGTCCGTCAAAAGCGTGATAATACTGGTTCGTGTTTCTTATCGGATCTTCAAAGTTTATTGGCCTAATAATTAGTTTTTGATAAGTTTAAAGTGTTTCCTTTGATGTTGTACCCATTCGCGGTCTCTTTGGTGGAACTCGAACTATGCTCTCGAAAAATTGATGACTTTGTCAACCTTTTTCCTTTGCACTGTATGATAACTGGACTTTACTTGAAACTGTGATGGTCCAACGTTTGTCATCTCGGAGCCAAATCTGACTACCAGTTTGCACCGCAGGATATAATGTTTAGTAATCCCATCGACTTAATATAGGCCTACAAACAACACGTAATAAACTATTATTTTCAATACTTTTATATATTTTTTACTGCAAAAAAGTTTAATTAATCTCCCAAAAGTATATTACTAAATATGCACGCTCACACTTTCACACAAAAAAACCTAGTATTATAAATATATATTTTTTATTCATATTTTTATTGATCAAATAAATGAATAATAAAATGCATCTTGACATTTTTAAAGACATTTGTATTTAAATCATTAGCTTATTTATTTAGCATCGTGTTTTACTACCCGTTTGGGTTATACGTTTAAGTATCATTCACGCTAATGGGCTAGGAATTGGGAAGGTTGAACTTAGAGGAAGTTAACCCGCATTTGCGTGGAGTAAGAGTGGAAAACAATTTAGGGAAAACCAGCTTCAGTTCGCCCGACTGAGATTTGAACATCGATCACCCCGTCCTTGGCAGTCTAGCTCAACACGAAACTAGCGCGTTAGCTAACTACGCCACCGAGGCGGGTTGAATCATTAGCTATTTCACTTCTGCCACCGAGGGCTTCCCCTTTATTTAATCCTCCGGGAAACTGTGAGGGCAATATTTTCTGTGAACGTGGACCATATTTGGCCTGCGAACCGCTAGTTGGACCGCACTGGTCTAAGGTTTTGTTCTCATCGATCTGGATTGCCCCGATGACACGGAGCTCGAGATTACAATCTTAGAGTGAGGGGGAGGAAAGGAAGGTCTCACATGTGATTTATCCCTGTGATTTTCCCATCCGCTCTCCACGCTAATGCGGGTGCACTTCATTTAGACAACTTTTCTCATGTCATTTCCTTAATTCGAGCTGTTAATAGCCCTGGTACAAAAATTAATTATTAAAAAACACATTTTGTATACTCTGCACTTTACATTAAGACGTACGTTTTACATAATTGATTCTCAAACTGTGGGCCGTCAGTTAATTTTTGGCGGTTCTCACAGTTATTAACATGCAAAAATTGTTATTGTAATTTGACACTAGAAAATAACAACCCGCGTCTGTGGCGTAGTTAGCTAACGCGCTAGTTTCATGTTGAGTTAAACTGTCTAGGACGGGGAGATCGAGGTTCTAATCTCGGTCGGGCGGATTGGAGGGTTTCCTAAGTGGTTTTCCACTCTCCCTCCACGCAAATGCGAGTTCACTTCCTATAAATTCAACCTTACTAATCCTTAACCCATTAGTGTAATTAGTACTTAAGCGTATAGCCCGAACGGTTAGTAAGACGCGGTGCTAAATAATAATAATACAAAATCACGGAAAAGCAAATAAGGTGCACAAAAACTGATAAGGATACGTAAAAAAATGGTAAAAATAATTCCCCCCCAATCCTATGTCTAATATAGCAGTTGAATCGCGAAAATTGAATTGCAGTTTTAAAATGGTTGGGAAGAACTGTACTGGGTAGTTTGATGTGCATATAAAGTTCTTACTTTCGTATGTTTATGAAATGTAACATGCCATTGTAACTAATATAACAATAAATAATGATCGATAGTTACCTATATGACTGCAAGCTACCCGATAACACGACAAAGGAGTCTAAAAATGCTCTGAAAGAGATTTTTAAATAGTTTGATTTGTTGACGGCAGTGTTGATCAATTAAACCTTCACCAAAGCTAGTGGATGATGTCACGTGTGTGCTGCATGTTTCTGTCATTCCTGCACTTCTAAACTCCCATGATAGCAGCAGGAATCTAGTCATGCATGATCCGTACACAGGTCGATCATACTTGACGTTTAGCAGAGAATCATATGTAAATATATATTGAAAAATGATAAATGTACAAATGAATCGAATCCGAGGCCGTTGGCGTAATGCTTCAATGCTCTACCACTGAGTTATTCAGGTTTGCTCTGAGGTAAAAGTTCTGATTCGCTCACTATCCTACGGCCCAATTCATAATTTTGGCACGTTAAATTGAAGGTCTAGGATTCGAATCTCTAACCCAGGCAGGCGAGATTTTCTACTGTATGTGTGTGTGTATGTGTGTGTGTATGTGTGTGTGTGTGTATGTGTGTGTGTGTGTATGTGTGTGTGTGTGAATGTATGTGTGTGTGAATGTATGTGTGTGTGTATGTATGTGTGTATGTGTGAATGTGTGTGTGTATGTGTGAATGTGTGTGTGTGTGTGCGTGTGTGCGCGCGCGCTGTATTGAATCTTGCTAAAGCATTATCGCCATAGTAACAACATTCTAGATTAAGAGCATACACAAATATATATATAATAGGCAAGAGGCATCAATTATAAAAGTTATTTACCATATTAAATTTATCTTAAAGCTGTCAAAAAGGATACTATTTAGACTTTACAGCTACAGAAACACACATCTTGGCGTGTGATTGGATGAAAGTAGCCATCAAATAAGTTTATTCCTGTTTATATTATCTTGCGAATAATTTGGGCGGTTGAAAAGGAACGGTTAAAAAAACTATGTCATGTTGATATTTTAGATCATGTTATCTGGTTGCTTTATGTATAGCAATTATTCACTTGTCCCTTTGACCTTGAATGTATTATTAAATTCACTGTCTTGATTGAGTGTTATATAAGATCAATATTTCACGAGTTATAAAATGTAGTAGCTGTTGAAATATCTTTGCGAAAGTCAACACATGGTTGGGTGTGCTAATAATGTTCCCAAACCACTCGTTGATTATGTAATGCAAACAACTGCGAATTTTTCTTCTGCATCGCGCCAAGTGTCAGAATGTTGAGTGTATTGGCGCAGTGATGCAGCTGCCCGGTAATGGAGTTCGCCATCTTGGAGTTGGTAGAAATATTCGCGGGTGGGCGCGCCATCGATACTCACAATCCGCGGGACTTGAATAACATTGGTATGTTGACTAAATTTATACAGACCCTAGAGAACCTTAAGGAATTGAGATAAAAAAAAGAGCAGTTTTTTTTAGATTATATAGCAAAAAAGTCTACTAAATAAGTTAAATATTTTTTCACTATAAACAGAAGGTGTGTCCATAAACTACGTCATGGTAATTTTGGATTATTTTGAACCTCCGTATCTCTTCCCCCTTGTCACAATTTTGTGAACCCCCCCCCTTTTTTTTTCTTCTAATATTACATTAGAATATCACACGCGCACACACACCTGTAAGTAGTATTTTTTTAATTGTAGAGCCTAACCCTTTTATTGAAACGTGTTTATATGTTCTCAACAATAGAAATTACGCGCGCGTATTCGGGTTTATTAACACAGAACGCTGCCCGATACTCATAATTGTAATGTGACGTCACGCATTATCTGACTTCCCCTGCCCGCCTCGTCAGGCTTGGCCACGCTGAGCATTTATCCCTCCCCCCTCCAATCGTATGCTTACGTAGTTTATAGACAGCCCCATATTTTATTTTTTATTATTTAGCACCGCATCTTACTACCCGTTCGGGTTATACTCTTATGTACTAATTACGCTAATGGGTTAGAAATTGGAAAGGTTGAATTTAAAGGAAGTGAACCCGCATTTGAATTAGGAAAAACCCGCCCCAGTTCACCCAACCGAGATTCAAACCTCGATCTACCCGTCCTCGGTAGTCTAGCTCAACACTAAACTAGCGCGTTCGCTAACTACCCCACCGAGGTGGGTGACATCCCCATATATTATTATTTTCAACAGTTCTTGAATATCTGCCAAGCCTGTCCTAAAATTGAAAGAGAAAATGTTCTCATAATTTAAAAAGTTTCCGTCAAATGCTAATATTATGCTCATGACAAATTTGTAATAACTGTTGAGAATAATATGTGTAGAAAATTACTCATGTTTTTATTGGAGAAATATTTTAAATTTTTTTCCGAAAAAAATTTGTTTGCCTTGTAAAGTCCAAAAACAATTACCTTTTCTCACTATCTTTCCATCCTATTCCAAGTGCGCACATCTGCCTAACTTTGGTGTGTGATTTTCACGAGCGTAACAATGTCCTTGCATCGATTCCTGGGCTCAACTCTTCATCTTAAAGTATTATTTGAGTTATGTTGGAGTAAACCGGTATCGGTGGGCCCGTGGACTAAATGTCAGGCGCATCTAGTCTGTCTTTTCAGTTACCGGGAGGTTCGGGCTTGAATACCGGCCGTGTGTTTTTTCCTCAACAGTTTACTTCCTAATACATTGGTGTATTTAAAATGAGTCTAGCGTGGACACGTGGTCTGGGTGTCAAGCTCATTTAGTCAGGCTTGACTGTGCTGGGAATGTCGGGATCATTAATCCGAATGTACTGGGGGTTTTTTTCTCAGTCCTCCTTAACGAAATTGTTGGTATATTTCCTCTATAATCTTTTATCGTCTCTTAATATAATCTATCTACAAACAACCCGGACGCATAGAGAGATATAGTGTAAAATAATTTTGTGACTTCTCTTCATCCAAAGAAAATATTATTTTAAATATATATATTTTTTATATCATGGTTTTATTTGCTATTTCAATATACATATTATCAAGTATTTATCATTTACCCTATTAAAGTGATGAATTAAAGCCCGGATTCTTGTTGTTGTCCGATATTTAAGTTATTATATCAGCACATGACTTGTAAACTAAGTCATTTCAGAAAGTGCACGTTAAATACCTAAAAAAGTTATTATTTTAATATGAATGTTTGTTGTCTTATGTATTCTAACACTGGCATTTATTCTAAGAATTGTTATTTACGTATTACACCATTCGAAGGTGGATAAGCGGAAACTCATTTGTGACTAAGTTCGAGCAGAGTTAGTTTAGCTTTCAACTTTCCCCGCTATTTATTTTTATCGCGTGAAGGAAAAGCTTAGAGAGTTGTTTGATTACCCCATTAAATAGCGCAAAGTGCATTTAGCCGATACAAAGATAAGTTTTCATTTAGTATATTTTTATCGTATCAATACTAATGTCTAAAATTCTTGCTCTATTTTTCATCTTGTTCTGGCCAGAAGTTTCGACATACCACCCGTATAAACTTAGGTCTAATTTGCGACTATTTGTATTTCTCCTCCTCGCACACTCGATAAATTTAATTTCTATAGCACACCCGTACCGGTGGTCACGCGGACACAGGCGTCAATCTCGTCTTGTTTGATTTGCCAGCGTTGGGATCGTCCAAGTTCGAATCACGGCTGGGTGTACCGTGGGGTTTTATCCTAAAATGGTTTCCCACTCTCCCTCCACATGAATGAGAGTACATTTCCTCTGAATTATGCCTATCCTCATCCATATCCCCTTGTGCGCACAGTACGGACGGGTAAGGCGTGGAGCCATAGCAAAAAAAAAAAAATGAAAAAAAAATGCAAAGAGCAGTCTTGTTTTATCAAGGACATTTACCAAAGCGATAGTAGGCACATCCTGATTTTGATTGGAAGAACAGTTTGGAAAGTACAAATAAAAAAAATACTGTCAACATTAATGACATTTTACTATATTATTAGTGTTATTTTCTAGGTATTGATATCTATCAAAAGTGACAGCAACAGATAACATTACTTGATATATGAATACATTAAAATTGTTTTATTAACTTTAGTAACTACCAGATACTGTTCTTCCTACCAAAGTTAGGGTGTATAAATTATAACCTATTATTGTCTGTGTATGTGACCAAGCTAGGGTTTTTATAGCAGTTGGCCGCATTGGTCTTATCAAGTAATGTATTCTACTTGCTTTGTAGCATTGTGCCATTGGTAAAATTAAGGTTCCTCTTTTCTCATTGATGAATTAATTATTAGCCTGGAGACTGGGGGATGTGTCTATTTATAGGGTTGAGTTATTTCATAAGTAATGTTGTATAATAAGTTGGTTTGTATAAAGAAGGTTTAATTACCCTAATTTTAAAAAATCGTCCCGGCGTTTAATATTATTGAGCTCTCCACATTTCTGAATAATTCGGTAAAATATCCCTTGTGATTTTTGTGGTGGGTTGAGAGCCTTACGAGCGCCGGTTTTTTTTGAAAGTTGGTATTTGAGAGTTTGTAAGCAGGTGGAAGGTGGGCTACCGGGACTGCTGAATGGGCGAAGTCACTTCCTGTGCGCCGAGCCGAGGGACTGCTGAACAAGGGTTCAACTGTTGGTAGAGACGATACAGGGTGTTTCCAATGTTAATGTTCATGTAACCCTCTCGATACCTCCTTGGGGTGGGAGTTTAGAAAACGTAAGATAAGAACAGCATTTCTACAGTTTTTATAGGAAAACTATTTTTTTGCCCAAAACAAATATTGTTCTAGTAGAATCGTAGTTTAATTTTCTTCAAATGGTGATATCAACATTCCTTGAATATCTGTAAAGGACGTAGCGGCATTAGATGAGAAACTTATTAAATGAAGATAAAAAGTTGTCATTAAATTCTAAGACATCCTTGACGCCACCGTGTGAAGAAAATTAAACTTTGTTTATACCGAAGCAATTTAGATTTATTATGATAAAAAAGTTTTGATATAAAAACTACAAAATACTAGTCTTAACTCGCTTTCTCTATACTCCCACCTTAAGGCAGCTTTTTTCAACTGGTGTGCCGCGAAGGGTCAACAGGTATGCCGCGGGAGTTTGGGGGAAGATCAAATAGAAGCTAGGGGGGAAAAAATTGAGGAATAAAAATAAATAGTTTTAAATTCATGATCAATACTATTTTGAACTTATAAAATAAATCGTAATACTAGGTTTATTTTTAATGATAAAATCTTTCATTAAACAAAACTGATGGTGTGCGTTGACCACTTTAGCACCTTGTTCAGTGTGCCGTGAGTTGGAAAAGGTTAAAAATCGCTGCCTTTAGGCCTGACCAAATAAATTACAACAATTACTCCAGTTTTTTGTTTAATTACCCGCCTCGGTGGCGTAGTTGGCTAACGCGCTAGTCGTGCTGAGCTCGACCGCCGAGGACGGGGAGATCGAGGTTCGAATCTCGGTCGGGTGAACTGGGGGTGGTTTTTCCTAAATGGTTTTCCACTCTCCCTCCACGCAAATGCAGGTTCACTTCCTCTAAATTCAACCCTCCCGATTCCTAATCCATTAACATAATTAGTACTTAAGCGTATAGCCCGAACGGGTAGTAAGACGCGGTGCTAAATATTATTATTTTGTTTAATTAGTAAGCTCAACGGCAAGGTTGTTAATGATTTAATCAAAATCGATTCGAAGAAAATCCAAAGGAAACTCATCCGCATTAGTTTTAGGTAAATCAACCACAGTGCTCCCGGTCGAGCTTCGAACCTCGACCTTCCGTTGACCTGTACTCCGTTATATTGTTATATTGAAGTCACCCGCTACGGTGGCCGCATGGTCTAAGGTAGGGGTAGGGAACATTTTGACATCGAAAGGCCGCATGTCACCTCACGTATTCCTCATAAATACGATAGTGGGCCATCCATAAATAGATTGATTGATTGATAGATTGATAAGAGTGGTTAAATGTTCTACATTCGAACCCGACCTCCCTGGCATCGGCAGTCTAGTATATTGCGAGACCATACGGCCACCGAAGCCGGTCTAATTTTTAAAAACTGTAATATTCTTTTATATCGGTATTTAGTAAACCCAGTTCTTAAACACATGGCTAGAAAAATAACGTCCAACCTTAGCGCAATTAATTGTATTAGTAATAATCATATCAACCCCTTAAACTAAATCATTATTTTATTTAAAAAAGTATTACATTTTGTTAAGATTATTTAGGCCTCTGATCAACGCCCCTAACCATTCGGCTACATCATTATACCTCTTTAACCAAAAGGTATATGACTCAGCGGAAATGAGCGCGAGTCGTGCTACTTTCCTGCTTTCCATTGTGCGTGCACGCGGCGCTTCAGAACATACATACACACACGCACCTTTGTGAGGCTCAAACGGACGAGAAGTGATTATGGAACTGCACATTTCTATGCTACCCTAGGACACCCCTTCCTTCCCCCGTCTTTGATACCGTCTTCTGTTTCCGTATTCTGGTGATGAGGGTGGTCTTCATTCGGGAGTGGTTTCTTCTTTGCTGTCGAGGAAATGGGGGGGTTGAGAGTACCAATTAATAATGTCTGCTGACTCTTAATGGCAACTTTTCCTTATTCACTTCTCAATTGTATGGAGAGGTTAAAGGTATACTCTCTTCTTGTAAAATATACACCCTTCAAAAAATATTGTACGACACAACCCTATATACTCTATCATCAAAAATAGTATATTATCAGGGACACCCTTCGTTTTCGAGGACCCCAGTTATCTATCTGCCTCGCAAAAAAACTTAATTTTTGTTTAATGTTAGTATAGTAGTTTGCACCTATATTGCCAATTTTCAACCTAAAAGGTAAAAGGAAATGCCCTAAAAGCTGAATATATGTAACAGCAATTAATACTCTTAAGTCGGTTAATGCTTTCAAAATCATCGTGAGACATATCCATCACAGACAGACAAACAAACAAACAAATGCAAATCGGTAAAGTTAAAACAAAGAACTCTCATCACGCGTTCAATAAATCAAACGACATGATTATGTTTTCATTTGTTTTTGCACTTTGGCAATATTTGATATATCGCCTATTCACAGAGATCACACTATACGAGAACGCAAGCAAAAATCTCCCACCCCGGCTTCCCACTGTCACTTAGACAAGCCCTGTGCTACCGCACCGGTTACACACCCACAAGGGTGGCCTTGTCTATAATTATGGTTTGAAGCAAAATTTGTAGAAAAATAACTTTCAGTAAACCTTCTAACCATCTTAACCATCTTAAGATGGGGTGCTAGTGAGCGTGAGCTTAGGGAAGTATTTTTGAAGTTTTTATAACATAAACATTTGTTGGCCAAAATAAATCAAATTTTTCTTCTATAGACTCGTAGAGCTTAGTTTTCTGCACATGCTAATCTCAACAGTTCTTGAATATCCGCCAAGGGTGTTCTGAAATTTAATGACAACTTTTCCTATTCATTTAAAAAGTTTGTCACCAAATGCCACTGTGCTCATGACAGATATTCAACAACTGTTGAAATTAGCATGTGCAGAAAACCAAGCTCTATGAATCTATAGAAGAAAAATTTCATTTATTTTGGCCAAAAAAGTTATGCTATAAAAACTGCAAAATTAATGCACTAAACTCGCGCTCGCTAGCACCCCATCTTAAAGATAAAATCAAATCATGATTTCACCTCGGAAAATGTCCATATAATATCTAAATATAAGGTTTGAACGAAACACTGGAAAGTAAGAAACCGAAATAAAATAAGTAACAGTTTTGTATTTTCAAAATACTTAATAATTAAGAAGTGAAATTTTTTTGGAGAAGATTCTTTCTCAAAGTTATATATACTTCTGACCTAAAACGATTTACTCGGCGTGTAATTTCTCTCGTCTTGTAATCTTAAATCATGAACGTCACAATGTCAGAAAGACTGAGAGTAGGTCCACATTTGGCTTAGTTTTCTCCCGATTTACATTCGCACCGGTGGTCACGCAGTCTTAAGGCAGCGTTTTTCAACCGGTTTGCCGCGAGAGTTTAGGGGGAAAGCTCAAAAAGAAACAACAAAAAAAATTTAGGAATAAAAATCTTTTTAAATCCATGAACTTTTTTTTTAATACCACAAATTATTAGAATTTTAGCTAGTGAATTTTTGAACACAAGTTTAATATTAGTTATTTTAATGAGAATCTTTCCTTGCCTCGACAATTTTAGACCTTGTTCATTGTGCTCTCAGTTGATAAGGGTTGAAAACACAGGTATAAGGCAAGATTGCTATAGAATAGATTTCCGTTGATGGGGAGTTTGAAGTCGAATCTTGCCCTAATACACCGATATGGTCTTACCTTAAATAGCTTCCCACTCTCGCGCCTCGCATATGCGTGTACATTTCCTCAAAATTCTTCTTTTTTTCGCCTCCTACTCCATGTGTGTAACCCGCCTCGGTGGCGTAGTTAGCTAACGCGCAAGTTTCTCGTTGAGGACGGGGAAATCGAGGTTCGAATCTCACGTGGGCGAACTAGGTTTTTTCCCTAAATGGTTTTACAGTCTCCCTCCACGCAAATTCGGGTTCACTTTCTCTATATACAACCTTCCTAATTCCTAACCCATTAGAGTAATTAGTACTTTGGCGTATAGCCCGAACGGGTAGTAAGACGCGGTGCTAAGTATAGTATATCCATGTGTGTGAATAGCTCAGGGCCTTAGTTAGATAGGTAGTAAAATATGAAGCGTTGAGGGATAGTGGAAAATCCTTTAGGAAAATGCATTTCATCACACCCCGCATGGAGTCAAACCCCGGACACTGCGTCATTAGCAAACCAAACAAGACTAGACTGATGCCTTGGTCAAAGTGCACTGGTGTGAAAAAATGGGTGTGGGGTGGTTGCGATTTCTTTCAGCGCAATACGTGTCATATTTTGTTAACTGAATGGGAAAAAAATCGAGAAGTTTCGTGACATTTCGGATGCTTTGTACACCCTCCACGTGTCTCGCACGTGGAAAATGCAGGTGGCCTAGGACTATAATGTATCAGACGCAGCTGCAGCTGTTTTTGACCGATAACAATGAGGCGAACTAATTACATATCATACGTGGTTAGTTCCAGCGAGCTTTGTGACGCGTAGTACCGTCACACTTATAACTTTACCAGCTCCGCTTTAATTAATAATAGAACATGACGGTGTATGAACTTTAAAAAAAAATAAAAATATATATATATATATCTGCAATGCATACAACGTTATTTCAAGGGAGTGTATGACAATTTAATTGCGTACACCCAAGAAATAGCGACTATTGCGTACATTTATTTATTTTTCTACCCGCGTTGGCCGCAAATGAAATTACATGATGTTAGCCCACACAACTTCCTATCCCAACCAAACCAATTCTGTTACCACACCCAAGTGTAACAATTATATGACGTCACAAATAGGGCCTAGAAAAGCTGAAATTATTATTTAAAATAATAATAATTATTATACAGACCTAACTTTCAAACCTTCCATAATTTATACATATAGCAATAGACCCTTTATAATTATTGTTCTTACCCAACCTAACTTAACCTAACCTTTCATATGTTAATAGAATAAAATTTCAGATAATATTGATCACACACAATAAACAAATGACCCCCTACCTGGGTCGCCCACCTGCACGACCCTTTGGACGCGATTGTCAGGACACCATGTCAAGGAACCACAGTATCTAGTTTAACTATGGTTCGTTAAGTAACACCATGGCTCGTGTGTTTCACATTGAGCTGTGTTTTTGTAGTTCTTGTTTGTTAACTATTACGAATAACACAACGTTTATTAACAAACTACCCGCATGGTCTAAGGCACTATTCTCGCAGTAGGCTAGACTCCCGATGGCTGGGAGGTTAAAGTTCGAATCTCGGGTGTACTGTGGGTGATTTTACCAAAGGGGTTTTCCACTCTCCTTCCATGCAAATGCAGAGACATTTCCTTTAAGTATAACATTCCCAATCCCTAAAACCATTAGTGCAGTTAGTACATAAGCGTATAACCCGAACGGGTAGTCTAAAATGCGTTTCAATATTTTTTAACGGATTCAATAATTATTAAGGGAATAGGTATAAAATATTTCCATGGCATCAGTCCGCAATCAAGCCATACTGACCTAGCGGCCGTTATATAATGGCGAAGATAGTGTCAACTTCTGCAGATAGAAGTCATTTGGTCAGGGCAACAAACCCTCCCGCTGGTAGTGTTTTTTTAGTCCGTAGCCGCCGCTACTTTTTAATTTAAGCAGCTCCACATTTATCCTCACGAAGTTGAGTTGACCTAGTTCCAGACCTACTGCTTCTCAGAAAATCTGGAAGCGTCGGGGATCGAACCCGGGGCTTCTCTCTCTCAAGACCATCAAAGGGATATGTTTAAGGAAGTTTATTTAGAAGTAAATGCTCCCACATTAAGACAAGTCTGAAAACGTAGCTTGATAAAGCACTTGGTGGTTGGGGGGAGGGGGACACCTCATTGCACACGTCCGAGATTCAAACCTCGACCTCCCCGTCACCCGCAGGTCAGCCAGCTTCCCGAGAACGTGAGTGTGGACACATCTGGTTCAATACCTGACTGAGGAGCCTGTTATATTGATAATTCGAGATCATTCATCATGTGCGACGACAGTCAATACATTGTTCCTGGGGATTAATTCCACCCGCCGCGTCGGCAGCTTTCATGATGTGTGGTGGTCTTGTGACTCTCAACAGTTGATAGCGACATCCGAACAGGAGTAAACTTAAAAATATACACGGGGATAATAATATGCCTGAATGTGTTGCCTACCACCACCACCACCAGGAGATTGCCCGGTCTAAGCTAAGTGTGGTAAGAGTTATTTGGAGTCCGCTGAAAGTCTTGTACAATACATTTATCGAAACCTTTAGCTGGCAAAATCATGTTTTTAGCCATTTGTTTATAGTATAATTCATTCGAATAGCTTAGAAAGTCTTCGTGAAGTTTTCTTGATCATAACGCAGCCAATTAATTAATGTAAATATAATTAATTTTCGGATTAAGGTGGGATAGAAGAAAACGCGAAATAAGGTCAGGATTTTTTAAAAGTATATAACAAAAATATATTTCTTTGGCTGGAATAAATAAAGTATATATATATTAATTTAATTTTTTATACATAATAATCTTAAAAGTGTCTGAATATTCCTCAGACAAGACGCAATTTGACCAGGACTTTTTCTCTTCAATATATCTTTTTTTGTCAAATACAGTGATGGTTATGAAGATTCAGGACGGCTGAGATTTCAATATGAATAAAATTAAACTAACTGTAGCCCGCTTCAGTGGCCGAATGGTCTAAGGAGTCATTCTCGTGTTAGACTAGCCTGCTCATGACGGGGAGATTGGGGCTCGAATCCCGGTCGGCTCTACTGAGGGTGTTTTTCCCTAAATGGTTTCCCACTCTCCTTCCAGGCAATTACGGGTAGATTACCATTAAATGCTTCCTTCCTTATCCCTACCCCATTATATTAGTTTTCATAGGGGGCCTATATGTGTATAGCCTGAACCCGCCTCGGTGGCGTAGTTAGCTAACACGCTAGTTTCGTGTTGAGTTAGACTGCCGAGAACGGGGAGACTGAGGTTCGAATTTCGCTCGGGTGAACTGGGGTGGTTTTTCCACTCTTCCACCATGCAGATGCGGGTTCACTTCCTCTATATTCAACCTTCCCAATTCCTTACCCACTAGCGTAATTAGTACTTAAGCGTACAACCCGAACGGGTAGTAAGACGCTATGCTAAGTATTATTGTATAGCCTGAACTGGTAATAAGACGTGGTGATAAAAAAACTAAATGTATCCACTGAAACAAAAATACGGAACTAAAATCAACTTTCCTGAGTAGGAAGCAAAATATCAATTTTTCCATAAAGCTCCTACATTATTTTATACAAACACTGAATAACCGTAAACAGTGCTCTCATGTCTTGAATTACTGACTCTTGAGACCTTTTCCCCTGGTTGATTGCTAGCCGCCGTGGACAGGTCTACACTAGGTATTAGAGCATGTTACGATGGGCGTGGATACCTCCTCTAAGTTTTGGGTTGGTTGAAAAGGCGATGATGTAAGGAATGGACTGGATAGGAGGTAAGAGAACTATTTTTGTAGGTTGCGCTTCATGCGGTGGGAGGTAACCGGTAGCAGTAGGATGGATGCTGAGTCGGCGTGTAGGTTAAGTTAGGTGAGGCCCACCATCACAACACACAAGCTCCGTTCCATCCATAGCAATGAACTTCATCAAGGTCGTTCTGTTGAGGCCGTATCCACCTCGCGTGACGGTGCTGGCAGCGGGTGACGACAACATGTAGCTTTCGGTGAAAGGGAACATCCTCTAACACGCTTTCTTCAAATTATGTTTTAGATACGTATTACATTTATTTTATGTGTTGTTAGACGTTGTATTGTGCCAAATATTTTGTCATGCCCTAACCAAAGAGCCTTAAAGAGCTTATTGAGCCTCCTATTTCGGTTCGTGGCTAGGCACATACGGAAATATAGTGATTCAAGAGCAACTTTTAGTTATAACCTTACAAGGGTTTAAAAAAACCTTGAATACGTTCATTAAAGTAAAAAATTGACTATCTGGACACATGAATTGAACCAAGGACTTTGGGCTTTTCGCGCCAGTGCCTTACCACTTAGCCACCCTGTTTCGTATTGTATCATATAATTTAAAAATGCTAATGCATATCCTGGTCTTCCAGAACCGTGGTAGTTCAGCTCTTGTGTAAATCTTTTGTTTTGTTGTGTCGATCTTTTGTGTGCAATATTCTTCATTCTTTAAAAGCCTTTGGCCAGTTCCTTTCCAAGGGCTCTTAAGGCTGTCCTTTCATCTTCACCTCGATCTCCCAGGTGTGTGCAATATTGTCCTCAAAATTTCGTTATACGTTAACCCCCGGATTGTTTGATGACTTTATAGTGGATTGCTTAGACTGATCTGCCATGGATAAGCCTGTTCGCTCAAATTCGACCATAAAATAGTTTTTTGGGTTCTTTATTACGACGCATACAGCGTGGTCTTGATTTACTCTATCGAAGTTAACATTTGATAAATATTGGTAGAGCCATTATGATAAATTGAAAACAGATTAGAAGATAAAATGGAAAATTGGGTCAAAAAACCACACGCTTATTCTTAGCTCGTTGATAACTGGCCTCGTGGTATAATGGTTGGAAACCCTGGATGCTGACATAGAGGTCCTGGGTTCAATACCCTGCTGGTACCAGGGGATTTTTCTCGAAAGGGAAATAGTTCGCACGGTCACCAGAGTTTGGTTAATCAGGCTCAAGTTAGGTTAAGGTCTTCATTGGCTTTACCCCGTCACATTCGCTATCACCATCCCTTCATCTCAACGGGACATAAAAGAGCCTTCACGAAAAGGATGTACGCTTAGTAAATTCGGGATTCCCTGAGCAATGGTACATTAGTACTGAATAAACATTCCGCAAACGGAGCTACATATTGATGTGGTCCAGATACGCCATACTATTATTATTATTATTATTATTATTATTATTATTATTATTATTAGTATTAGTATTCTCTCGTAACCGCATATAATTAGAAGAACAGAATCGAATAGCAAGGGCCATTTCCCACTTTACAATAATTAGTTGACAGTTCAAAAGATAAACTCGTTCAGACTGTGCTCAATATAAAATATATATTCTGACCTTGGCCTTTACACCATGATGAGCTTTATATCCTGTTTTAATCATAGATTGTCTTGTATGTTGTCAGATAACACTGTAGGCGTAGATACCTTTCCTGGCTTAGGTTCGCCAGTGCAAAAGATGATTTCATTCTACAACGGACAAAATCTAGCCTACAACAATATTTTATATAAAGTTGGATCCTCATAGGAAGACACTTTCTAAAAGTTACACAAATGGCCATAGATGTCAAGTAGCTCTAATTGACAAGGGTCATTTTCCAGTTTCCAAAAGTGACACTTTAACAGATAACATTAATGGTGTATAAATTCATTTAAAAAAAATATATATGTATAATCTCCCTTTCGACCTAAACTGCTTTTTATTCGTGCACTTTGAGATTGGTTGACTCTCAAGGAGCAGCTTCGGTGATCGAATAGTACAAGGCGCCGCCACTCTCTCAAGAGATTGGACTGCTGATGACTGTGAAATTCGGCTTTTGAATCCCGGTGGGGTGTACTGAAGGGAGTTTTCCTAAATGGTTATCCACGCTCCCTCCACGCAAATGATAGTACACTTAATCTAAATTCAACCTTGCTCATCCCACGCACATTAGCGTAGTTAGAAAATGCGTGTACAACCCGAACAGGTAGCAAGACGCAATGTTAAAACAACCTCTCGAGGCCACAAGATATTTATAGTTTTGTCTCGGGAATCACACAATCTCAAAGTAAAAGTCTAATATTTAAAGCAGTTCAGGTTGAATTGGAGACTGGCTTACTTCCGAATCTCGAATACATAATTATCAACGGCTCTTGCTGAATAGGCCTACCGGTTGAGGTTCTTTGCATACGTATTCGATCATATTTGATGGAGTCACCCAGTGCTACCGTTTCTCGGTCGACCGCTACCTGTCCGGACGTGTACTGGAGTTGCCGTTGTACTCACGTATCACAACGTGAGTAAGGTAGGGGGGGGAAGGGGGGTAGTGTTACCTGGAGGAATGCCCCGCTCTTGCAGACCTCCCGCGCCGGTCAGTACCGTGGGTTGTATTTATACTGTAACAGGACCGAGGGTGTGGTGCGAGTTGTGCGAGTTGCGTCCGTTGTGGTGATTGTCACGACACGATCCGCGCGGAAACCAGGTGCGACGTTCCCCGGTCACGTGATCACGCGAGTGACTGGCAGTTAATTAGGACCACGGTAAAGATGCGTTATCTCAGGCATTCTTAATTTTCTAGTTTTATTTGAAAGTAAATATATGGCATTATTATTATTATTATTATTATTATTATTATTATTATACTTTAAGGACATTGCTTACCTTTTACGTTACGGCAGGTCAAGAAAGAGTTTTCCATGTTAATGAAAGTTTTATTCAGCGAGTTTTAAATATATAACTTTGGAACAAAATGTTTTTAATAATTCTAAAAATAGTCCCACATTGTCACCAAATTATTATTTTTATTCTAAGTGGGGTTTTTTTGTATACTTTTTTTTTTTAGATCTACAAATTAGGCTATTTGGCTTGGTCATGAAAATGGCCTGTAGGTAATTTTAAAAAGCAGGTTAATGTTTTCATGGCGCAAATAGTACTGTGATTGTGTAAACTCGTTAGAGGAAGAGAGGACGTGTTATTAGTAGGCTGTACAAACAAGTGGCCTCGCAGGTTGAACTCACTTTCGTCCTTCTCTTTCTTACAGTGGGTCTGTTTTGATGGTGGTTGGGAGTTCAAATCCCAATTGGGAGTAGTGTGTAGGTCTACTGAGATATTAATTTTTTTTATCTAAATTTTGGTCCCTCTACTTTGCGCAGTAAGACTTGATGCACGTAAAAAAAAAAGACTCGTTCTCGTTCAAATAAATTTGGTGTGGGCTTTTTTTTTTAATTTTTGTTTATGTATTTAAGTGCATAGTTATTCTATAAATTGTTTCGGTTTCGTACCATCATTTTCACGACACAGCCAAGAAGGGATTGTAATGATGTAACACTCTCACTGACATTCTTGGCAAGCTATGTTTCGTCGGGCTACTCCCGATTGCACAAATGCAGATACGTCATGAGGCGGAACCGTTTCCACAAAAGAAAAGTTAAAACTTGCAACGATACGTCAGCTAGCGCAGTGATGTAAACTAATTATCGCGGAAACTGTCAGGTTCGGTAGTTCGAACAATTGGCACACCTTATTGCTGCCAAAAGTCTAGGTTTGACACAGATTACTTAGGCCACACTGAGGATACCTTTTCATTAAGTGGCTTACCCATCTTCTTTCTAAACTATTGCAATTCCATGTTTTTCGTAAAATGCACGATTTTATTAATGTATTCTTAGGTTTAATGCTACGCTACGTTAAACCTGAAAGGTAGCAAGCTTATATTGCAGGGTTACACTGTGGCACTGTGGCTGTGACAGGATAGGACCATAGTGTAGTCCGTCAAGGTAAGACTGCCAACTTTCAGGATAAACAGTGTGTACATATTTTTATTTTAAAGATATCAAACCCGAAGCAGTGGTCAAGTGGTTTAAGGCGTTAGACTCATACTATACAAGGTCGCCGTTGATAGTTTTTTGTAAAGATATTACATCAGGATAGGATGCCTCTCATTCATGGCATTGCTCTTGTATAGTTTGTCCAAGCTATGGCAGCGTTTGAGGGGGATCGTACGTGCTGGATGCCGCAGTGATGGCGACAATTTTACAGCCGGTAATAATTGGATGTATGCGGTACTTTGCCGTTCTTTTCCTCCGGAGGAGCCCAGACTGCAAGTACCGTCTGATTCCACTAACTGCACTTGTCTCTCGACCCATGTCGTGACTTGTAAACTTTTCTTCTCGTGGTTTACGTCTTACCACCCGTATATTTACTAAAGGTGGGTAGAAACAATCAAGGTAGAATTTAATGACTATTATGTACCTGCATTTGCGTGAAGGGAGAGAGTGAAACCATTTTGGCAAAATACTTTATAAAACCCGGTTGGGCGATTCCACTCCCACACGCCTCCAGTTCTTAAATTTAAATGTTAAGAATGTAAAGCGGTAGCGTGTAGACTGCGCAAGCTTCAAACGTTGCTTTTGAGGATCAGCGAGGAACGTCTTTACATTCACAAATAAATAATAATGTGATATATATCATTTTGTAAAGGGTGCAAATCGAAGTTGGGATTTTTTTTAGCTTAATATTTAAGGCAAACACTTTTTATAATATCATAAAAGCTATATTTTCTTCAAACATATATTATTTTATTGTTACTAATTGTGATAAGAGCTAAAATCCTTTTCTTGTAGTACTAAAAGTAGAATTAATATTGCAACTGAACAGTACCCATCAACAAAATTTTAAATGATTAAAATTCATCAACAAAAACTATTATTTTAAATAAAAATATTAAACTAATCCTTAATAGCTTCCTTCCACCCTACCTAACCCCCTTTCCCCCGTGGGTCATCTTCTGTGACCGTCTTTGCTTCCTTGGCCCTGTCGAGTGCAAGTCTAAAACCTATTTTGTGGGATGGTGGGAGGGAGGGTAAAGGCGTGGCGTGGCTTCACAACCGACCAAAGTATCCTTCCGCGCCAACAAGAACAGATGGATCACGGAAACAGTAGACGGCGCGAGCTACCGGACAGGTCTTGTGGAAAAAAATCATACGTTTAGATATATCAGTTTTCTCGAGAACAAGTAAAATGTTTATGTTAATATTTTCAACACCCCTTCTAAGATAATGTATCGATGTTAATTTTAATTGTTTAGAAAAAAAAAATTGATGCAAGTCTAAAACCTATTTTGTGGGATGGTGGGAGGGAGGGTAAAGGCGTGGCGTGGCTTCACAACCGACCAAAGTATCTTTCCGCGCCAACAAAAACCGATGGATTACGGAAACAGTAGACAGCGCTAGCTACCGGACAGGTCTTGCGGAAAAATCATACGTTTTCTCGAGAACTAGTGAAATTTTTATGTTACTATTTTCAACACCCCTTCTAAGATAATGTATCGATGTTTATTCATTGTTTAAAAAATATATATTTTTGTTATGAATCCGGTATTTTTCTATTGAAAAATATCAATTTTATCTATATTTGATCACTGTTAAAATTATATAGGAAGGTGTGTATATAAAAAGTATAATTTAATCAACATGCTTCTATTCTTGAAAAAACTGTTTCCGAAAAGAAAATTGCAAAACAAAAAAAATTCTTGAAGATAACCGTTTTTTCCCCATGGCTCTGCATTTCCACGCCAAATGAAAAGGGCCAATCGCCTTAAGTGATAACGTTACAATCTGAGGTGTGTTTGTTCATCCTTGTATAGATCAATGTTGAGTTATCGATAGCTAGTACTCTAAAATTTAATTATAAAAAAAGTCTATAAAAATGTATAGTTGGAATCGCCCCTTTTATGTAATAAGATGCAAAGCAAACACAGCAAGTGGAAACAAGTTGACCTTCAGACGTTTCAGACAAGTCACTTTTCTCTCTTGAAAGATAGGCGGCCGACTAGTTTTTGTAACGAACCTATGAGACGAAATTATATTATATATTTTAAATATGAAAAAAAAAAAACACAAAGTTTTTTGAACCATCGTTTGTGTGTGGAATGGAGAAATTAACTTTGGTTTTGGATAAAGCTATCTCTGGAAACATCTTTCAATTAAAAGTTGAAAATGTGTTGATTGTAAACCGATCTTAAGTCCTGTTTAGGTGGGGAGAAACCTTTTGGATAGCTATGAACGTTACTAAAACCATTTTCATGCGTGTACACGTCAAAGTCGTGGGATCTTCAAATTTCCCTTTTCCATAAATAGTATCAATACATATAAAAAAATAATATTATAGTAAAATGCTATTAAGGTTAACTGCAAAAAAATATATAGGCCTGTTGGTATTTTCTAGACCTAAAGGTGCTCTAAATGTCGCGCGTAAGAAAAACCAAGTATAGATAGTTCTATCTTGAACTGCGTGTCCCCGTCTAGCAAACATAGCCTCTTAAAAAAAAAACCTTTGAGGAACTGCCATATACTCTTTGAGTATATTGACCGTTTATCTTTTACCACCATTTTATAATATTCCTTGCGCTAGTCGTGTTAGCTCGACCGCCGAGGACGGGGAGATCGAGGTTCGAATCTCGGTCGGGTGAACTGGGGTGGTTTTTCCTAAATGGTTTTCCCCTCTCCCTCCACGCAAATGCGGATTCACTTCCACTAAATTCAACCTTCTTAATTCCTAATCCATTAGCGTAATTAGTACTTAAGCGTATAACCCGAATGGGCAGTAAGACGCGGTGCTAAATATTATTATTATTATTATTATATTCCTTGATTTACTTACGAATTGACATTTGGGGCACCTTTTAGAAAATACTAACCTACTTTTTGCTGTCAACATTGATACCGTTTTACTAAATTATCTGTGTTATTTATAGGTAGTTACAGATCACACGACTTGACATATGAATACGTGAAAATAGAGATAGTAATTTGTTATGGCTGTCATATGATATGTCAATTCACAAGAAAATTGTGGCATACCATTACTTGCTATCAGTGACTTTAGCTTCCAAACTTAAAAATAAAGTAATACTCTATTAAATCAGTGTTCCGCTGGCAAGTGACCAGAAAACTGCTATGAGCCCCGTTGAGCTTGAGTTAAGTTAACCCTTCCCCAGTCAGACTGCTTCACTAGCCGTGCGGCCAATCCCGCCTGTATCACTATTGCTCATAACGTATTGCCAATCAGCGTTGCCAACTTAGCTAGTTTCCGCGCTAACTATAGCTAATTCATCACTGGAGAAATAAAATTATATACATCTGCTGGGGCAAATTTTAGCTTGTTTTTAAAGTTTGTTTTAGAGAATTTTTTATCTATAAAAAATGTATGTTTTAATTGCCTATTATTTTTAAGCCACTAAAAAAATAATCATAAATACCACTTGTGATATACACAAGCGATAAAAATGTAAACCGATGGATATCAAATCATACGTTTAATTTATGATATAATAAACTTATAGCTTTTACTAAAAAATAATTTGCTTCTAAAGCCCTAAGTAAATATTCTTACTGTAAAAATTAAGACCTTATGTCAAGCTAGTCAATACTTTACCATAGCTGTTGGCAATATTTCTCTTGGTCGTGCTTTTCTTAATTTCCATCTATACTCAAGTTTGGAGTAACTACACCCCCCACCCCCCTCATCACTTCTATGTTATTGTATTGTAAAAGTAAAAAATAAAGTAAAAAATACATGGGGGGGGGAGACATATTTAATAGTAAAAACCAATATAGTTAAGACTATTGTGCTAGAAAAGAAAAATATGAAGTCCAAAAAATACAAAAGAAAAAGAACCTCACATTCTAGTGGGCAAACAAACATCTCTCTACAATATATTGACCAACAAAAGAAGCGGACAAGGACGTAAAAAAAAAACAATGCTTGAAGGATAAAACACGAGCTACAAATAATAAACAAGTAATAGAAAAACTGAACCAAAAGAAGATTAAATGAAAGAAAAAGAAAATAACTCATACGTTGATAGCACAGAACATAGATGAAAGCGGAATTAAACATAACAGAAAAAATAGAATTATTACACTGATTTTGGTAGAAATTGACATTTAACACTCTTTACCAAAATTTCTACTATACAAGAGGATTTTTGTAAGAAAAAAAATAATAATTTTCAAATGTTCATTCCTACAAACTTATCTATTTGTTTATGCATGAATATAGTTGACAATTTTGTTGCTGCTTTGTCACATTGTAACGGGTAGTCAATCCCAGACGTTGCTAAGTTTTTTAATTTTTACGTTTAACACATAATTAGTTAAAAACTTATTTTAAAGGAAAGGACTGAAAGGGGTGGCTAAATGAAATTCATCCGCATTAGCGTGGAAAAATAAAAACCACGCTGAAAAATGCATCCTACCCTTTATCGAACCCCGACCTGTCCCTCATCGTCGACTAAGTGCACTGAGAGTCTTAACATCTTAAACCGTGCGTCAACTAGTTTCTGGCTTTTGTGTAGCTTTTACATATTTGGATAAACGGGGGGAGGGGAAAGATACTTAAAAATAAAATGTTTTTGGAGAATTAACCTCTCCATATTATTAAAATATGATTATTGCGCGTATATTGTCCGTAAAATCGGAATTTTAAACGTCCAATTTTGTCTAAAAGGTAAACAAACATTATTTTGCTTTTTTCTTTCTTTTTGCATCGCGTCTTACTACCCGGTCAGGCTATACGGCTATTCTTTTACTTTTGAAACTTCTAAAACATAGAATTTTTTATAACAAAAATTGACATAATTTGAAAGGTCTCTCTGATTTTTCGTTGCTGACTATCCCATTTTGTTGTTGTTTGTACTTAGGGCGATTGGCCCTTTTCATTTGGCCTGGAAATGCAGAGCCATGAGAACAAACGGTTATCTTCAAGAATTCTTATTTTTTTGCAATTTTCTTTTTGGAAGCGGTTTGTTCAAGAATAGAAGCATGTTGATTAAGTTATACTTTTTAAATACACACATACTATATAATTTTAACAGTGATCAAATATCGATAA
>CABFWB010000761.1:117944-144638 GCA_902151455.1 Timema bartmani
TTTCATCTAGCTTTCATTGCTATATTTGTTTTTTTAATTAGCTAGTGTAATCACCTTAGAGAACAAACTCAATATTTATTCAAAAGATAAATGATTGTTTTGCCTAATGAAAGTAGGCCTATGTGAAAGGTAAAAATAAAATTCTAGACAAAACCAAAAGTATTACTCCTTTTGTTGTCCTTTTTATATAGAACTACGATTAATACAAAACTCTTAGACTAGAATAGCTATATTTATTTAAAACGCTTTTATCATGTAGAATTTTTAAGAGAAATTGAATTTTATTGAGACCCGAATAACGAATTTTTTTTATAAGAATTGAAGGGAAAATAATAATTTTGGCCCAGTAAATAGAGCTCAATCGATTGTAAACATTATGAAACTAATTTCAAACCCGACGAGATATGACATTTTGGTGTGAATCAATTGAAAAGTATAAAGTTAAAATAATCTTTGATGTAAAATCACCTAACAATAGTACTCATAATTTTTTTAAATATAAATCATTAACCATTATTAAACGACTGGGATGCCAATAATACATTTCAAAATGGTTCTAGTGTGATATTATATGAAACGAATACTAATTTATTAAGGTCATTTTTTTGCGTTTTTAGACCTGCAGAGTGGATTATACGGAGCAAACTTTAGCAATAGTTTTTAACATTAAGGTGGGAGTGTAGAGAACGTGATCTGAGGGCAGTATTTCTTATATCAAAACATTTTTCTGGTTAAAAAAACTCCAGAGAAACAATTCAATTTTCTTCGCATGGTAATATCAACAGTTCTTTAATATCTGTCAAGGCTATCCTGGAATTAAATGATTACTTTTATCTTAGTTGAAAAAGTTTCTCATCTAATGCCATTATGATCATGACAGATACTCAACTGTTGATATCACCATATGAGGAAAATTTAACTCTGTTTCTACTGGAGCAATATTTTATTTATTTTGGCCAAAAAAAGTCTCGCTATAAAAGCTGCAAAAGCACTTATATTTTCTCGCGCCCCCTACTTTACATTTCCACCTTAAGGCTGTTACATGGTGAGGGCGTTTTATGCATTTGGAAATCCCGCATTTTTGAAGAAGTGGTTTTATATTTTTAAATATTTTTTTACCAAACTGTAGGCGAAAGCTATCAACAGGTCCCTCCCTATCCAACTATAAAGGTTAAATTTTTTTTTTTAATTCAACTACGCCTTATGTCAATATTTGTACTTCTGAGATTAAAGTAAAACGATAGAGACCTAGAACTAGCCATCCTCTATCAAATAAAGTCGTGTTTTGATAGGGTCACAACAGAAAATTTGAAGCAAATGGGGGATGGTTTTTTAAGATTTTATATAAGTTACCAGACTTTTTTTTAAAAACTTTAAATTTAAAGTTTAAACTTTTTAACTGCTCAAATCTTAAGCCTAAATTTTATTGAAAGCCATTTTAAGAAATATCAAACCACTTCGTAAATAATCCAGAATTTCGAAACAGCTGCAACGCTTTCAGTGCACCCCCAAGTAACACCCTTAAAATTAAGTTCATTAGAGACACGACCCTTTAACGTAGTGTTAGGGTATTGCAGTACATAGGCAATTATCATACCAACATGAGTTAGTCTTGATTGAGCTTGTCCTACACCTTAGTTCAGTCATTAACACGTCTACCTACTAAGCTTAGTGAGGGTCCCGATTTAGAGTCCCGGCATGACCCAAAAAATATATAGTTGTTGGGGGTCTCCTCTTTCACAATGATGAATTGATTGCCAAGACACTGGGTATTGTAACTGTTCTCTACATTAATTTCTAAGGCGTTCTGGTACAATCAATTTCGAAAATTGGATGTTAAATACACTTAATAAGACAAAACCTAGTGAGTGTCGCCGAGCCACCTCTACGGGTGTGTGAGCTGGCCACAAAGTCAAGTTCAATTTTCTTAGGAAGAATATTGATAGCTTGAGAAAGTTAGTAGAGCTCAATTCATAGGCTATGCAACTGTTCATTTTGATAGAAAGTATCATTGCCCAAAAGGTAACACTTTTAAATAGTAAAATATTATCAATGTTGACAGCCAAAATTATGTATTTTCTGAAAAGGCTCATTTTATTAAATTTGGAATTTGTTAGTAGAATGTCGAGTGGCAGAGGAATTAATCACCGGATGGTGTGGTTAAAAAGAACTCGACCTATATTACTGTTTGGCACGTGTTTCCATTAACACAGCTGGCTAAAGAGTTCACCCTCTCTTTCTTTTTCATCGCTATCAAAATATTCCGCAGCCAACGATATCATATTGTTTCCTAGACTGAGTGGTTAGAAGGTAATTTGTTCTTATATCAAGGAAACTCTTATTCGGCCGTAGTAGAAATAGTTTTAAGTTTGGCTCCTTTTACACAAATAACTGAGTCATTTAAGGCTTCCGGGGCTCAGCCTCGCTTGGCATTTGGAAAAGTTTCATTTGTTTTTGATATAGATCAACTTCTAAATCTTTCTAGCGAACACTGGAAAAAACAAACTAAAGTGTCGATATAATTCCAAAATTCCCGTATCCTTGCATTGTTAAGCCTAGCCAGATTTGAGACTTGTCGCTTTCTTCCGGTGATAGTGGTGTTGCCTTGACTCGTGGGACGAATATTTGAAGTCTTCTATTTAGAGTAACACCCCCACAACAGGCTGGCTTCTGAGCGTTATAACTTTATAGGCGAAACTTTCTGACTAACAGTCCAATTTTCATAACTTTATTTTTATCTGATGTTTGGAAAAATTACTACATCTATTTTTACGTATTCATATGTCAAGTCCAATGATCTCTCACTTTTGATATTATCAATACCCGTAAGATTACACTAATAATATAGTAAAATGATATAATTATTAACTGTAGTAAATATACCTGTATTTTCCAAAAGGCTCTTTCTATGAAAATTGAACTGTAAGAGTCAGTATAGCTAACATTTTCTTGCTCGGAAGGAAATGTCTTCGAGCGATTCTTGCCCAGCATTCTTCTGTCAGCATAGTGCGGCTTACGAGGTATGTCGGTTCGGGCAAGGAATTTCTGCAATAAATGGCAAAAGAAAAAAAAATTGGGCGCCGGCTTGCTTTGGGGTGTCAGGCACTTGTGGATTTCGAGATTACCATATAATTCCCGTATCATTACTGATTTTTTATATCATGCTGTCCTCCTGAATAGCTACCCTTCCCCCTCAATCCACCCACCATGGATAGTTTTCACATATGTTTGATTTTATTTTTTGCGGCCAAAATCAATAACACTTTACTATTTTTACTGATAATTTATATATATATATATTAAAAGTGATTGCAGATTATATGACTTATGAATACTTAACGTACATTTAGTTCATTTTATTACACTGTCAGATAAGAAATTTAGTATTTACTCATCTGCTCTATTAACACATACTAAAGAGAGTTTAAGTCTTAAGTTAATTTAATTAGTTGGTTCATAAAGTGCACGTTAAGTACATAAAATTAAAAAAACTATTTTATTTAAAACATGTTGATATAAATTTATATTTTTATGGTTACTATGACGTGTTTTTTTTCTAAGTTATTCCAACCTAATTAATTGCTGGGAGAAGTTTAGCTGTCGTCGTTTTTCATTAATCAACCGCTGGATTCTCTGATTATTTTATGTGGATTTATGTGTTGCGGTAAAGTTTTGCTAAACTGTGTTTCCTATTAGGTGTGGGGGTTGTTGATTAACTGACTTATTTAATAGTGTTGCTGGTCGACATGTTTCCAATCAGAGTAACGATCGCACGAGACTTGCATTTTAAAATAGGGCGAGAGTTCGTGAATTGTTGAATGGCATTAGTTCACGTTGATGGTTGACTATGAAATTACGTGATGATCGTTTTAACGGAGCTTATAATCATTGGCAGTCTTCTAACTGCACCATATTATTATCATCAATAATAATATGCGATTACTACTCTGAATTATTTATACAGAAATAATAAACAACAAATATGTACTAGCTTCTTTTAGTTGTTTTTCTGTATTTTTTTCCTGGTTTAAATTTGATTATTATGGATTAAGAATATTTAAAAAGAATCTATTGTGTTTTGCTTGGTTGTATTATGATAGTGGGCACCATCCGGGAAAATCAGGGAAAACTGAAATTAGCCGGGAATTTGAAGTGATCGGGAAAAAACGGGAATAAGCCGGGAATTTGGTAAATTACAATAAAAATCTGGAAAAATGTAGTTTTACTCAAAATATGAAATATAATAATTATTAAAACAGTAAATAATAATGTTATTCAAACTGAATTTTTTTTTGTAGCTGTATAATAAATTTTATAATTCCTAATAAACAATGCTAATACAAATTTAAAAAATACTTTTATTTAAATTTTAAAACTTATAAATATTCATAAAAAAGATTAATAGAAAAATGAGGGGAGAGGTGGGGGAATTAGAAGGATGTGACATACTTTTTAGTCGGGAATTTTAGGAAATGATCAGGGGAAATCAGGGAAAATATCGGGAATTTCATTGGTCAAGTTGAGTAGACACCATGAGTGGGAAACCTTCACTTTGTTTCTCTTATAATCGTATCAAATGTGATAAAAATCTGTTTATTTGAGCTTTAAATATAGAATGAGACGATTAGAACTAGAGTAACAGGCACGTCCTTAAATAGCATGTTAAATGTTCCTCAATAATCTCAGAGGTAAATGTTTTTTTGGGATGAATATATACTTCACAACAATTTGCCATGGTTTTGTACGTCCATTGGAAGGCTTGAAATTACTATCTCAAACTGTGGTATGCGTACTCCAGGGGTACGTGGAGTATTTGAGGTGGTATTCACCTATCCTGGGCCAATTATTTTGTACATCTTTGTACCTTCTACCGTCAACACCCCAACATCATTCGCTATCCAATTCATCTACTCAATTCTTGGTCTCTCTCTTGAATTTCTCCCTTCCACATCGCATTCTATAAATATTTTCGTCAAACTGTCATGTCTAGGTATATGGCCTACTATGCTAACTCTTCATTTGCTTTACTTAGCACTCCTGCGTTTGATATCATCTCCATCCATGATATTTTCAACATTCTTCTAAAGCACCATATTTCAAATGGTTTCCTTCCAGTTGCGCCAGTGGTTCATGTTTCACATCCATAAAGCACAACGCTCCAAACACATGCCTTGAACTGTTTCCAAATTTCTAAATTTATGCTAGTCTAGGTTAGTGATGTCTTCTTGTTATGAAAAGCTTTCTTCGCCTGCGCTATTACACTTATAATATCTTTCTTGCTTCTGTTATCGTCGGTTATTTTACTTTCTAGATATCAGGACTCAATTACTTGCCGTAGCCTTAGCTCTTCAAGTTCTGTATTCATTTGATTGATTTTATTCTTTACTACACATAATGACTTTATTTTTATTTTTGTTTATCCTCATTATGTCCAATTTTCAGTGTTGGATCCATTCTTTTCAATAGCTCTTGAAGATCATCATCACTTTCACCATAAACAGCAATTTAATACATTTATTAATCATAAAATATATGTTTAACTGTGTATGATAGGTCTGGTAAATAGGGGTGTGCGAAGGCCATTTTTTAAAATGCGAAGCGAAGTCGAAGCGAAGCTTGAAACTTGCTAAGAAATGTCGAAGTACTATATTAATAATTAATGCACACAAGCTTACTGATAAGCTAAGTAAATTATCAATAAAGTTTTAATATTTACTTACATCAATGCATGTCTTTTTATCTGCATTTCTATGATAATAATTATAAATTAAATTCTGTTTTCGTTTCCCACTTTCCGTATCAACCATTTTGAATAATAAAGAAAACTCGAAGAGGCTATGAAAAAATTCTGTGACAAAATGCACTTGTAAATTCGTCACAGATAATTCCAAAAGATAGAATATTATGGACAGCATTAGACGTGAGCTGGGATTATAGCACAATTAAAGCGATTTCTCTGCTTCATACCAGTGACCAAGGTGTTATTTCTTTATAGGTATTTTTATTCTTTATAAAATTATGTTGGTGACAGTGAATATAATATATTAACATTTACTTACCCGCTTTTGATCCATGCTTACGTTATGGTAGTTAAATTACTAGTCATTGTTAAAATTACGTTTAGTAACTGTTTTAAAACTATCAAAAAATATTGAAATATGTAATATTTAGTAAGATCAAATTAAATCGTTTAATAATTTATCGAAGTTTTCCCCTTCCTTCGAAATTTTTTGAATATGTGAAGGTTATTGTAGATGTCGAAGCCGAAGCCGAAGCCGAAGGAGATTTGACCTTCGTCTTCGACTTTTCGAAGCTTCGCACACCATTACTGGTAAACAAATTAATACATATTTTGACGGGATATAATTGGCTTTTAGAAGGTTATTTTTATTTCGATCAGTCTCTTTAGCTCTAAAATAAAATAAAAATTGATATATTTTTTAATATATCACATTTTATTTGACTTAGATTTTTTTAGTGAAACATTTTTAAATACATACTTGTAACTATTAAAATTTGGTTCAAAATAGGGGAGAGAACTAGTTTGAAGGCGACATAATACTGGTAGAACGCGTGTGCCATTTATATCAAGCGCTTTGTGAGAATTTTATGAGTCATTTAATGGTCTCATGAGTGTGAGCCATCGCCCGTGTGTTTTATTACCCATTCATTCATCACTACACCTTGTGGCGGGGAAGGAAGTCAAGGGGAGATGCATTAACTCCACCCTCCTCCTTTATTCCAGTGTTTCGGGAGAAAATCGATTCTAAGAAATATAAAAAAACAAGTGAACAGCTTCTGACTACCCGCCTGAGCCATTAATATATTTATATTAAGGTGGGGATACAGGAGACGCGAGTTAAGGGTAGTGTTTTTGCAGTTTTCATAGCAAAACTTTTTTGGCCAAAATAAATCCAAAATTTTTTCAGTACAAACATAGTTTAATTTTCTTCACGTGGTGATATAAACATTTCTTGACAGATCTTGAATATATGTCAAGGGCGTCCTTAAATTTAATGACAAATTTTTCTCTTAATCGAAAAGTTTCTCATCTACTTTCGCTATGCTCATTACAGATATTCAGCAACTCTTGATATTACCACCATGTGAAGAAAATTAAAATCTTTTGTTTCTACTAGAGCAATATTTTATTTATTTTGGCCAAAAAATGTTACATAAAAACTTC
Source organism: Timema bartmani (assembly GCA_902151455.1). Lineage (NCBI taxonomy): Eukaryota > Metazoa > Arthropoda > Insecta > Phasmatodea > Timematidae > Timema > Timema bartmani. The sequence goes on from CABFWB010000761.1 coordinate 125,131, forward strand.
AAAAACACTGCCCAAGTTGCACTCCCTACATCCCCACCTTAAGGTGGTAGGGTCAAAAAAGACAGTAGTTTAAAGAACGTGTCCCTTCACTTGCCCGAAGGAAGGCTAGGGAACAATTTTTGTTTAAGTAATTTTTTTATACAATTTAGTGGGATTTGAACTCGAGACTTACCCGTCCCCGGCTAACCATACCAGACGAGATTGAGTTCTTAGCCTGTTAGAGAATGTAAATAAAAACACTAGAATGGCTTAACTTTTTGTGGAAGGGCCATGATAGTCAGCTTTTCCTGTTGAGATTGGTGAATGTCAAAAGCGAATACTTAAGAAATAATGCTTTTGACGTATAGATACGTAAAATTAGGCCTGATATATTTTTTTTAATATCAGGATTCTTTCATTTGCGAATCTTTTATAGGTACGCAAAGGTTAGAGTTAAAATCTAGAACTAGTCCGCTCTTCTGTTCATGTTCTTTTAATGGAATATGACTTATGGGATAGTTTTATATTCGTGTATAATGTTCTAAATTATTTTGGCTTTAACTGTCTTGTTTTTTTTATCCCTCCTATTCTGCACCTCACACCACGTGAATACAATATTGGTTTTTCCAACCCCCTACTTTGGCTCTCATCCTGCTGTTTGGTGTTCGAACCAGATACACATCGAGGTGGTAATTATCAGATATTTTATCACTTTGATGAAATTTATATTGTACAAGGTTTTTAATTAATAAACGACTTAATAAACTTAACGAGGACTGAACACCCAATACTATACATTCAGTCTAGCGCCAGAAATAATTTGTACTGTGCGGGGTACGATGTCAAACCCATTCACTAATATTAAATTATTTTGGACACCCTCACCGGAAATTGAACCCACTCTGCCACGTGGACCGGCTAGCAAGCATCACCTGAACAATAGCTCACTTGGTCTTTATTCTGTCTTAACCTTCGCTGCTTTGAATCGATTCACGCTCTCGTTTCCTCAGAAACTCTCGTGCGTCATCGAGATGACCCGCCCCGATTGTGATATCGGTTAATCTCTAGGAACCTAACCGAACAACTCGGGCTGTTATTTATATACTGTGGGTTTTATGACGCATTTTCTGAAATGTCCATAAAAAGTCTTAAGATTGTGTTAGTAGTTAAACTTTTCACTTTGTGCGTCTTGTTTACAAAACATAATATTATTCATTATCTAAGATAATTAGTCCAGGGTGGAAAACGGAGGAAAACGGGAAGAACCGTGAAAACGCAGGCATTTCTGTTTCCAGAAAAAATTCTTGGAAAACAATTAATTTCACAAAGCAACTAAAATATCCTGGATTATTTATAAATCTGGGATATTTAACTTCAATCTTTAAGTAGTAATCCTTTCCATGAAAAAATAAACCTGACAAAATAAGCAAACGGATTTGAATATATGTCTCATCTCCCCCACCCCCGTCCCCCTTTACTTTTTTTTTTCTTGAGACATTGGGCTGCATAACATCTGCATACATTTCCCCATCAAAGTCAACTCAGCCTGTTCTAAATACTAATGGCATGACTTTACAATAGTATTTGTTATAAGAAAAAAAATGTAATTCCTCTATTATACTCTCTAAAGGGTCTGTAAATGATGGGAACTTCTTCTTGGAAACCACAGGGAATTCTGTATTTTTATAAATAGTGGCAAACCTGTGTGTGCATTCTTTCCTTGATTTCTGAACGAAGACGCTATTTTTAAATTTATAGCAAAAATAATGTTTAGTTTAATTTTCTACATAGAATCATTTCAAAATTCTTGAATATCTTGTTATGAGTATCGCCACATTTGAGCAAGATATGTTTGTTCCATATTTAAAAAGCTTTATCCAAATCTTACTATTCTGATGACAGATATTAAAGAATTGTTGAGGTATTACAAGTAATAAGCGTATAACCCGAACGGGTAGTAAGACGTGGTGCTAAAAAAAAAATTACAAGTAATAAATTATTCCGAACATTGTTGCTGAAGTAATATTTTATTATTTTGGCCAGAAGTTTTTTTCAATAAAAACTACGAAACTACAAAATTTAACTCGCTTTCCTTCCCACCTCGCTGTAGTTAAATGCCATGCGGTTCTATTTCAAGCTATTTTCCTCCAATATAATTAGAATCTTACATTTTCTTCTTGTTCTTTCATTGTGTAAGTCTTATTTAATTTGTTTTATGTTTCAGGTAAGTAATCCGTGAGCAACTGACCGCAAGTTTGGCCATAGCAGTCTGTGAGTACTGTGAATATTTCACATCTAATCTTAACCTACACAAAACATAATATTTTAAAACATTTTTTAAATATATGTATACATAATATATAGTTTAATCTGTAACATGTAAAATACATTTTAAACTGCAATGTGGACAGGGGAATCGAGTGTAGGACCTTTTAGTTTAACGACACTTCTTAAGCTTTGATGAAGATTCACTGGACTTAGTCCAAAAATCACTTGAACTTTTTTTTTAGAACATCATAAAAGGCCACTTTGATTAAAACTTCCACTTGCGCTGAAGGTTTGTAAAAAAAAAAGTAAAGAAATATTTCATGGCAACTAATATATTGTTTATAGTGCCTTTTTTTTCTGAACTAACTTAAATCATTTTTTAAAACATGGAACTTTGGTAAGGTCGATTCATCCTAAAAATAAATAACAAAACTGTGTATTAAACACATTGTATTTAATTTATTATCTTACGAAATTTACTTATTATTGACTGATTGATGCGGATAAAACCATATTTTAATGTAATAAGCAATAATAACTGTATACACATTAATAATTCAATTCTTTACATATCACATATCACTTAACAATTTAAATCATGTTTCTCTCTGCAACTTGCCAGGCTTGTTCATTTGTGTGTGTGCGTTGTATGGCTCTTTCCGGTGTGTTGATTGAGAAGTGTAATTAAGACATACGAGTCGCAGAATGGAAATTCAATCAGCGAATCTCTCAGAAAGTAAATGAAAGGGGCTTCCCATTACTGCTTGTAATTATGTTTGATTCTACTTTGTTCACGATTGCACCTTCAAGCGATCATTTTGACATGGCGGCTGTGCAAACACCGTCGTCAATATTGGGACTGCAGTACTTTAGCATGGTGAATGTACACTCCGTTTTCATTGAAAAGGTATTACGTAGTCCTATCTTAAGGTGGGAGTGTAGAGGACGCGAGGAAAGGCAAATGTTTTTGCACTTTTTATAGCAAATTTTTTTTGGCGAAAATAAGTAGAATATTGCTTCAAAAGAAACACAGTTTAAGTTTCTTCACATGGTGGTATCAACACTTGTTGAATATCTGCTATGAGCATATTGGCATGAAATGAGAAACTTTTTAAATTAAGAGTAAAGTTATCAACTTATCATTAAATTCTAGGACACCCTTGACAGATATTGAAGAACTGCTGAGGTAATCATGTGAAGAAAATTAAACTCCCATGTTTCTACTGAAGAAATATTTGGTTTCTTTTGACAAAAAAAAAATTAAAACTGAAAAAAACACTTACCTTGTCACCCGCCTCAGTGGCGCAGTTGGCTTACGCACTAGTCGTGTTGAGCTCGACTGCTGAGGACGGGAAGATCGAGGTTCGAATCTCGGTTGGGTGAACTGGGGGTGGTTTTTCCTAAATGGTTTTCCACTCTCCCTCCACGCAAATGCGGGTTCACTTCCTTTAAATTCAACCTTCCCAATTCCTAATCCATTAGCGTAATTAGTACTTAAGCGTATAACCCAAACGGGTAGTAAGACGCGGTGCTAAATAAAAAATAAAAAACTTACCTTGTCTCGCTCCCCCTACACTCCCACCTTAACTGATTACACAATGGACCTATCTTTAAAGCCATGCCATAGTTAAACCAAGTGATGTTTTGTTCTTACTTTGGCTGATTACATTATGATATCTTATAAGCTTCATCATAGTGGAACCAAATAAGGTAATGCTGTTTGCTTGGAGGGTAAACTGAGCTTGCATACATACACTACTGTAATATTAGGTCTACTCTATTATAAGAGAGTTAAATTATGTTCTATTCTAAGGCGTAGTAGATAATGTAAAAGCTTGTTTATGATGGCCAAGACACAGGATCCATACGCACTTAGAAAACCTTGAAAAGTAATGGAAATGTATAAACGGTCAATGGAACTTTGAGATATTTTCGAAATATGAAGTAAAGGTGCAAAACCCCGTCCGAACAATCAAATTATGCGATTCTGCAAAATGCACTAATATATTAATGGTTTACTTAATAATTATTTTATAAAGATGGTGAGATTTTTTATTTATAGCTTTGCATACGTAATATTGGGGAAATTCATACATGAGAAAATTAAGACAACTTATTGAAATCAAATCAATTTTCAAGTTATTGTAATATTTGGTTGCCGTTGGCGATTTTAATTTACTACCTATTATAATTTTTTCTTAATCATATTCTTTATTGCAAATGCTGACCATCAAGGGTATAGACTCTCAATCTTAAGGAGCGAGACTGAGTAGGATGACTGTCAATAAATTGCAATAGTATCCGTTCGAGTTGGTATAAGTCGTAGTGTGAAATAAATTCACTAGTGTAGCCTATTGAGATAAAACTCCGGCCTTCCAATTAAGGGACTCATATGATATCAGAGAGACTATCCTTACAGGTTTTCCAATCAACTAAGTTGAATGAAGCGAGCAATTGGGTTTTCGAAGGCTCAATGGCTCAATTTACCCGCATTGGTAGGCACACAGACTGAGGCATTACGCTCATCTGGTGTCGGTTATTTCAGGTTTCGAATCTTTTCCAGATGTATTAAGGATGGTTTTTTAACTCACTCCAACTAAATGAGGGTATATTTCTTCTAATTCTAAGACACCAGGTAAATAAACTTCAACCTTATAAGGTGTCGTTATTTTAGTTTTTTATCTCTCTGAATCGCTGCCACTCTAAAGATCTGAGAACTTAGTCCTCTGCCCCAAGTTGTAACACATGTTCCCGTTACCAACTCTCGCAGTTGTAAGATTGCATCACCCTAACTCCAGTGCTGTTCCCGCCAATCTGTTTGCTCGGCTGACTTCCCTAAAATTATAGGCTAATTAGAAATCTTCAGAACTTTGTTACGAAGTTTTAACTCTTTGTTCGACTTTAAACGAGAAGTTTGTGGTTAGCTTTTCGATTTAATACGAACTGTGGATATACATATACAAAATTATATTCCTTCAAGTTTGGATGAAGTTGATAAACTTATTAGAAAGGGAAGGGAGACCTGATTATATTGTTAGGCTAAACTAATCTTTTTCATGAATATAATTAAAAACAACTTTTCTTATATTTTTACCCACCGTGTCTTACTACCCATTCGGGCTATTCGCATATTTAAGTTAAGGTGAGATGGAAAATAACATGCTATGTAGGCCCATCGTGTGTATTTTAACAATTTATATCACAACAAAAATTTGGCAAAAAATAAATACAATATTTCATTAGATACGTTTAGTTTAATTTTCTACACATAGTAATTTCAACATTTATTGAATATCGGTAATGGGCCAATTAGCATTTTATGAGAAACTTTAAACCAAGAGGAAAGGCAATCATCTAATTATAGGACATTCCTAACATATATTTAAGCACTGTTGATATCACCCACCATGTGAAGAAAATTAAACTCTGTTTCTACTGAAGAAACTTTTCTTCTGTCGAAAACATTTTTTGTGTATAAAAACTGTAAAAATACTGATTTTAATTCGCTACATCCATCATGCCAACTGGATTGATGAATTTTTTGACTGAGGTATATCTGTGTTTCTCCTAGAAAAAAATTAATGATAAGTCTCAAATAACGAGCACATGGACACTAATTACAATAAGATAATATGAAAACAAATACTCACGCATTATTACACTATTTTAGTTTAGTTAAGAAATAACGTTAATAGTTTATTATAAAAGTTACCCAAAATAATTCATATACCTACTCGTAAAGTTATGTCAAGTCACTTTACATATACAATTTAAATATCTATAAAACAATATTAATGCCTAATGTAGTAAAATGTTATTAATGTCGACCGCAAAAAAATATGTATTTTCAAAAAGTCCTTTCTACCAGAATCCTACTATAGCTATGGCCACTATGGCATTACTAGAGCGTGGGTAGATTTATAGATATATTGACATACATAGCTGCTAGATATTGGACAAGTTATACAACTAGGAGAGGTAAGCCCATATTAAATAACTAAATTAATAAAACAAAACAAATGTTTATTACTATTAGCTGTGGCCACCACTGTCACCTATTCCTTTCCGGAACGTGAGTAGATTGGTTGAACCATAGACATACCTTGATTCTACGATTCTTGTAGATATAGGACAGGTTAAAAAATAAAGGGAGGTATATTCAAAGAATGTAATACGTGAGATATAAAATTACTTTCAAAACTAAAGGAAGCAGATTAATGGGGTGGAGGTTTTTCAATAATTATACTTAGAGTAGCTCCATGGCTTCTTTGGTGCTGACTGACAGCTCACAGCTGACAGCTGACGGCTTTGAAAAGCTACCAGACCAAATTATGTATCCCTACGCCGAACCATATGATCTGCAAAAAACGTGTGTTTAGCAGCTGTCACTTCTGACAGTCAAAATTTAGGTATATACCTAAGTGTTGACTGTCAGAAGTCGGCTATGAATTGTCAGTCAGCACCAAAGAAGCCATGGGGCTACTGTAGACAGTTTTTCTTGCTGTTGGTGAAGATGGGTGGGAGAGGGGGGTGGAGGACAAAGGCTTTAGACTCCTCGACGATGGTGAGGGTGCGCTAGACGTGCAAACAACCAACACCGCCTCGTGCTGACATAGAGCTATCCTCGAACGCCTGATACTGAAGACAGGAGGATCGGAATAGGAAAAGTTTGCTCTTAGGTTGTTGTTTTTTCCTCTAAGCTATTTAGCAGGAAAATCATCCAGGAGGAAGGACACACAAAAATAACAGTTGCTAAATATGGAAAACCTACAATATTTACGTTTAAAGAGAACATTGTATTCCATATTTGCACACATTTATTGTATTATACACACACGCTTCAGGGCATGGCCGGCTCTAGGGGGCAAGGGGTGGGGGACAGGGTAGGCAGTTGCCTAGGGCGGCAAAAATGAGATACCGTATTATACTTTTTGTTGTTGATTTATTTACTACCCATTGGAATTTATAACTTTAAAATTAGATGTTGAATTGTAAAGAGTTTAAATCTGTCAAATTTTTTACTGTAAGTTTTTATTTGCAAAAAGTTTGTTGTTGAAAAATAAATATAAAAAAAATTAAAATCTGGTTTATTTATTCTCTACCGTTTCTTTTTGGAACTAATCAAAAGAAAGGAAAGAGGTGAGGGAGGAGCTTGTGACACAAGCTAAGACCTGCACAGGTAGTACGATCAAGAAAAACGTGGTCGAACAGTAGATACAAAGAATTTATTCTACTTACTCTTTGATGTAATTCTTATTTTTGTGTAATTTTTTTTAATAACAATATTTTTTTCTTATTTAAACACATAAAAATTGTGTGTTTTTTTTTTATGTTTCGAGAGGGGAGGGTGGCATTTTCATTAATTGCATAGGGCAGCAAAAGGTCATGAGTCGGCCCTGCTTCAGGGCTATCATGCACTTGAAGAACCAGCTATACGCGGGGAATTTTTGGTGTCTTGGAAAAAAAAACAACAGAAAATTCTACTAAAAAAACTTTTTTAAAAACGGGAATATTTGTGAATTTTGAACATACATAACTATAAACTTTAATAGTAGTCTTTTTCTTTGAAGAAAAAGTGAATTGAAGAACTAAGCACGCTGATTGCAACACACGTATTAACCCAACCCTCTTTTCTTTTATTCCTTCTTGAAACACTGGGCTGCGTAGTTACTGTTGATATTATATATCCACATATCATACGAAGACAAACACCACTGATTTGACTTCTTAACACTATTCAATTAAATGAAAAATGAAGTATCATTCCTTTCTACTAATCTCTAAAATGTCTGAAAAAATGGCAATTCCTTTGTAAATTGCAGGGAATTTCGTGTTAAGAAAATAGAGGCATCCTTCCTTACACATGCTTTCGTTAGTCGCGCACTCAAATGTCAAATATATAAGATAATCTACATTTAAGAAATAAAAATCTAGTGTATCGGTTCTTAGGCCCAAAGTGTCTTCAGATCTTAAATTAAATTGATTATCATAAATACTGTAAGTCAATGATTGACATATTTATGAGAATAGTATTGAGGTTTTTTTTTCTCTTTTCTTTACATATTCATAGTTGTTCATATGTTCTCAGGTGGTGTGACTCTTGATAAATGAGAGAATCTGAGGAATCAGAATTGTTGACATTTTAATGTTGACCTTAGTTTTAGGAAAATGTAATCTAATTTTATCTCATTAATGCAATTGAGTCATGAATAGTGGTTTTAAGGTGGTGTGGTGAAAGGATCGCGTGTTAACGTTTGTATTTCTACAGGTTTTAGAGGGAAAAAAACTTGATTGATATAAATAAATAAGACACTTTTCAAGCACAAATATATAAATTTAGATAATTTTCCACAGATAGTACAACAGTTTTTGAATATTTTTAGGGTGACCTGGCGATCTAGGGGTAAGGTGACAGACTTCTGTGCTAGGGGTCTGGGGTTCAATCCTCGGTTTTGGCACAGATTTATCCGATTGCCAAACCATTCCTTCACCTCTGTCAAGACGTGTATTAATCACAACTTGTGGTGAATGTGTGGAATGCCAGGCCTCCAGCGTGGTTCGGATCCCACGTTAAACTGTAGGTTATCCATTTCATCTCGCAATCACCCTACCATCACACATTAGCGTAAGTGCGTACAACCCGAACGGAGAGGTCGGGGTTCGAGTCCCAGTCTGATAATCATACTGAAGGTGTTTTAAACACTCTTCCACGCCGCCTCCACACAAATGAAGGTACATATTCCTCTGAATTTTACATTCCATTCTAAACCCTACAAAATTATTGTAATGCATATACACATGTGGATAACCTAAACGGGTAGTGCAACGCGGTCGACTATCATTTTAAACTCAGTGAAAAATGACAACCTGGACACGAGAAAGAAACACGGGACCTTTTGGCTTTGAGCGCCAATGCACCACTGACCAATCCTGGTTCGTCTCGTATACAGGGCTATCTTTCACTAGTTGTTGGTGTATTGAGCCTATATATGGAGAGGGATGGATGATACGAGACAAGCCAGGGCAACTCAGTGGGAGGGCACTGGCACGCAAAGACAAAGATCCCGGTTTCGATTCCCGTGTACAGGTTGTTACTTTTCACTTAATTGAAATTGATTTAGATATCAGGACTGATCTTCTGGATAACCATCACGCATCAGTTTGGGATACACATCGATCAATGTACACTCCGATACCTTAGCTCGCTCGGTAGCGTGTCTGCCAACTGAGCAAAGGGTCCCGCGTTCGATTCCCGGCATGACAGAAAATTTTATCATCGATGAAAATATGGGTTTACTCTCTCACATTGTTAAATTAACGGCCGGGGACTGGATGTTGTGCCAGTCTTATGTTAGATTATAAGGCATATGAAGTTACGACAGCTCTAGCCAGCTGGTAGTGGAGAATATATGCCGTGAATAAAAAACTGATCGAGCCCACATGCTGGAAACCGTTATGGATGTATACATATACACTTACACACACACACATATATATATATATATATATATATATATATAAACCAAGGTGATAGCAAAAATGTTTGCCTACTTCTTATAGCCAATTCACTCTGCTCATTCAAAGAAACGTCCTTTGTTTTCCAATACGCGTATGTAATTATTGGGCTAATGTATTTAGGGAATAGAAAGATTATATTAATAGGAAATGTGCCATCATTTGCGTGTAGGGAGAGTGGAAAACCACCTTCCTTACACCCAACTTAGATTCGAACCTCGAGTTCCCCGTCATCGGCAGTCTAGCCTAATGTAAGAGTAGCGTGTTAGACTACGCGGCCACCGAAGCGGGTCATTTGAAATGTTGACAGTGCTAATTTTACAATAGGATGTCTTACAAACTGAATTATAAAACATTAATTAACTAGCATTTAATTGATGACATTTACAATTAAAACAATAGTAAAATAAATAATTATTTTAACATCAAGTTTTTATGGGGATCCAACAAATCCTAGGAAACGGTCCAACAGTTCCCGCAGGGGGTGGAGGGTGGGGGTTCGGAGCCTTCCTCTTTCTACGCCCTTGACTGTGACTCAATGCAAATGAGCTCAAGATCTACCCAAAATGTAACTTTACACATGCGAACCCGTGACTCGACCAGGTCGGTCTAGTAAAATCTTATCAACTCGCCATCATTCGGTAGTTCGTGATCGCGTGCGAGAGGTTCGAGTGGCCTCTTTGCCCCCCGTCCCATTTGACCTGGTTCAGTAACAGGTAGCCTGTTGCAGGTATGGATCAAAACTCAAGGTCATATCCGCACGACACCCTCACAGTTAAAAAAATATATATTATCGATTGGCGCTACGAGGAAATTGCTCTAGATTAGCGTGACTTTAATCATTATAAAGGGATCTCAAACTGGCGAGGAAAACATCAAAACATTAAGAAACTTAAGATCAACAAAAAAAACAAAATTCTACAAAAGAACTTGCCTTGAATAACGACTACAACAAATATCAGAGTTTAAAAAACAATAAAACTTTTGACTTCACTCATCCAATTTCCCACCAGTCACTAAAACGTGGGGGTGGGAAGGGGTGAAGAGTTAGGGGAGAGGGAATCATGAATTAAATCCATACTTCAAAAACAGTAATATTTAATAAAATTAAAACTTATTACAGCGTGTAAATAATAATTACTTTACAAAGAGTATGAGAGATTGAGAATCCATGTAGGTGGCTCAAAATCTTAAAGCAGATAAACTTAAGTTTTTTTTCACTTTTGTCTCTTCAACCTAAATAAATAAATAAAATTAAAATAAAATTGTTTGGGGAAAATGGCACCAGGTGATACAGAAATAAAACTGGCTAAACATATTCCTAATGGTGGTCATAATATGTTTCAGTTTTTAAAAAAATGCATGGATTTATTATATTTACCCTAATGACGCGTTTAAACCAAGAAACCACTTATTATCTCATTTAATTTGGTTAAAAGTTAATTTAAAAGCAATTTTAAAAACCGACAACGAACATTAGTACAATCTTTTCCCGTTCATCAAATAAGTGTAGCTATATTATAAAAATCTTGAAAGTAAGAAGATAGTACCGATACCAAGTGTGCTCTTAAAAAACAACTCGAGTTTCGATATTTTCTTTGTGAAACTATTATATTCACTTTATTTTATTATAAATAACCAACTATGACTATAAAATAAATTGAAAATTGCCTGCTAAGGTGGGATGCGAGTGCGGGCTAAGTCCTTAGTTTCAGTTTATATGACAAATGAAATTTTTTGGTAACAATAGGCATCTTTAGTTTAATTTGATGAGCATGGTTATATCAACAGGTACCTCTAGTATCTGTCACGGGCATCCTGTGAATTTAATAAGACCTTATATCTTTCCGTAAAAAAAGTTTCTGGTCAAATCACACGATGCTCATTACAAATATTCAATTATTATTACTAGCACCGCGTTCCTCGAGAAATTTGTTTCCCTGATCATAAAGGGTCCGTCGTTCAGTTCTCAGTTTTGGCCTTGAGTGCTTTAATTGGGGAAATCGGTGTATATCTTTCATATTGGTGAAATAACGTTCGGGGGGTAGATGGGGGAGCCGGGTACTGTCTATTTATAGATTAAAGTTAGTTTGTAAGTCATATATTTTATTAATGTCGGTTCATAAAGTGAATTTGAAAAATTTCCAATAAACTGTCATGATTTTAATACAGCAAGGGCATAATGTAAGATACGACAAATTTGAGGCCATATGACTGTGCCATCTTACGCCCATCAGACTGGGGATAGAAGGAGACGCGAGAAAATGTCAGTGTTTTTGTAGTTTTTATAACATTTTGTTTCTTTAAAAAAATATCAAATATTGCTCCAGTAGAAACATAGTTTAATTTACTTCCCATGGTTACATAAACAGTTATTGAATATCCGTTAAGAGTATCCTGGAAGATAACAATTTTTTATCTTCCTTTAAAATGTTGGTCATCTTATGCTAATATTCTCATGACAGATATTCAAGTTCTGTTTATATCAACATTGGAAGAAATATTTGATTTATTTTGACAACAAAAAAAGTTTTGATATAACTTATAAGAACTTCAAAAACACTTTTTTTCTTGCGTCCCCTATACTTCCACATTAAACTGTATTTGCGGTCATCCCGATCGGTAACAAATAGCCTGAGATAAAGTACCCGATTTATATTTGATAGATTTTTTATCCTGTTTTTGTTTGTTTTTTTGTCACCGCGTTTGGGCCATACGCAAATGAATTAATTACGAGACTGTGTTAGGGATGAGGAAGATTGAATTCAGAGGAAGTGTACTCTAATTTACTTTTAGGTAGAGTGAAAAGTTATTTAGGATAAACAATACACACAACCGGGATTCGAACCCTGATCTCCCAGTCATTGGCAGCCCGATCTATTGTGAGAGTGACGCCTTAGAACATTCGGTCACGAAGCGGTTTTAACACTGTCCCTCTTCTACGTGTTTAATATCCGAATTATATTAAAATACTTTGCTCTTGAATACATCGAGAGGGGTGTCTATGTTTATATTTAAACGAGTGTACGCGAGGTTTGTACGTTGAGAGCATATTATAAGCGGCTGTAGCGGCAGCTCACTCGAGATTTTATCCGGGGAGTGAAGCTGGAAGACTGTGCTTGGTGTGAAGTATACTTTACACATGTGTTTGGGAGAGGGATGTGGGAGTATATCGATCAATATAGTGAAGGATCTTGGGCCGGTACTAAAAAAGTCTTGTCCGCTACTTCTTTGGGCCCGACTCGGATAAACTAAGGTAGAAAACTACTTCTCTTGGGGTGTCTGGGGGGTTCTCGGTTCTAGCTTAAATGTTAGATATATTCTTGACTAAATCATCTGTACTAACCAGATACAAATATTGACATAAGAGTGATGTTTAGATTGAATTGTATTGAGATATGCTTTTGGAAATAGTATTCTGATTAAATCCTGTTTTAAATAGGCAACCCACTTCAACTAAATTAAACTTCGTATCTGTAACCGGAAGTTTCTTTAAAATTGTTTTTAAATAGAATGTATTATATTCTGAAAATATAAAAATGACGCCTGGACACGGGAATCGAACCCGGGACCTTTCGCTTAGTACGCCAATGCTCTAACCACTGAGCTATCCAGGAATCTGCCTTAAAATATGAATGAAGAATAACCTTGGGCACGGGACGATTCATGGATAGCTCAGTGGTCAGAGCATTGGCGTACTAAGCCAAAGGTCCCGGGTTCGATTCCCGTGTCAAGGTGTCATTTTTCTATTTCCAGAATATGATATCTAGATGGAGTAATCCTCACTAAAAGCATAAATAATAGCTTTGGCTTATTGATTCCTAGAATGTATTACGTACCGAGATCTAGACCTACCTTCATTCCATCTTTTAAGAATATGTTGTACAGCTCTACTCGTATTATCAATTAAATTAATAAAGAGCACCTTGACACGTGAATCGAACAGGGAACTTGAGATTAAGTGTGCCACAACACCATAGTGCTATATAAGATCATTAATTATTTGTGATGCTACCTGCACCTGCGGCCAAGTGTACAAACCTGTCGTACGTAGAGGTTTGTTTTCCCCGAGTTGTGTCCCACTCTCACTCCACGCAAATACGGATGCATTTACTCTGATTTCTGCCTTTTTAATTCCTACCCCATCAGTGTAACTAAATGGGTATATATCGGACGAGTAGTAAGATGTGGATAAATAAATAGATGTAACTGTTACGTTAGTTTATTTATAGTTTGATCACTGAAGGAATAACCTTTAAATTTAATTGAAAAATAACAAATGAGGGACAATCATTTATGAAAGATCACTTCATTTATCGTGCAGATTTTAAAAGTTAGAGCTGCAGGGCGTATGAATAATAAAACACATTTTCTAAAGCGGGACCTTCAAGTTTGATAAATATTAATATATATTCAATTCGCCTTAGGAGTGGTTGTAACTGACAGCTGGCAGAAAATAAATGGTTAAAGAAATGTATTAACAACAAATTATTTGTTGTGAATGTTTTGATTGCCAAACGTGCCAATAAATAAATATATGGCCTTGAAGATCATATGGTTTGGCGAATGGATAAATGAGATTTGTTAACTTTTGCTAGCAGTCAATTAACACCACTCCTAAAGCGAATGGACTACCTACTAGAGTTCTTAATTCAACACACAAAAATAAAACTAGAAATAATTTTTAGTTACGTTACGAATAATTTTTTAAAAATAAGCATTTTCTTATTCAGGGGTTTGCTCTTTTTCTTCGACATGACACAAAAAAGGGTGGTTCGTCGGAGACTTGCCCTGATTTGGAGGGAAGTACTTCTCACACGTCTTGGAAGGGAAGTGAGTAAGGCGGGTTGCGTTTTTCTTCTTCTTACTATTTCCATCCACCACCTCCTCCCCCAAACCCCTTTAAATATATACACCCTTCGTATTTCCCACCTTGATTCATGACGCGAGTTATCACAATAACAATGTTTAGTCATCGCCGCGCTAAACCTCCCCTCGGTGACTCACTTGTTTAAATCCCCCCTTACCCCTATTATCCCTCACACCCTTCTCTGCGCTCATCACTTGCGGGAAGGGTGAAATTTCCTCTGCGTTGTGGAATTGTATAGTCATATTTGTTTCAGTAGAACTTAGCACGTCTCTCACCACTCAGTTAAAGAGGGGGCCGAATAATCTAAAGCAGTATGCTCGTATTTAACTTAGGGCTGGTCTTATGACTCCTGGATAAATATTAATCTGGCCGATAAATATTTATATCTGGTCGTAAAGTTAAAAGTGCGTCTTATGAATGCCAGATAACATGTATTTATTCATTGCATTTTTATCGGGAGGCTTACGTACCTGACAACTTTTATCTGAAAGTTAAAATTGGCGTTGCCATAGTGACGCGTTGTTTTTCATGAGTTTTCGCCTATCAGAATTTTGTTTTTAGGTTAAAATCTTGGTTCACGTGTTTAGTAGGCACAGGCCCAGGCTCTTAACTAAGTATAAAGCTAGAAGATTTAATTCACACTTTTATAAAAACTGACAAGCTATTTTTAGAGTTATAGTTGTATAAGAACAAATTATTTAAATGTGAATACAATAAATGAAATTTTGTAAACGTTGTACCCAACTATTGACCAGATTTTGGCAGACACAGGAATTAGTAGGCCTACTTGCAAGACAAACTAGCTTCTGCGCCCACGTGACGCCATGTGTTTCCTCACACTCGTTTAGCCGACATTATTTAACTAATGTTGAGCGTTGTCACCACTCGCTAGGTTGTAGCGGTAGCACCAGGGCTTATACGCATGCACGCACCAGTAAAGACAGTACCAACATTGCCTTTTATACATAACAATTTATTTATCCTACAGATAGCTATCCGGTAGATAAATTCAGTTAATAATACGCGTAAAATATTAAATTGGCTGATAAACTTTATCTGATCGCTAACTTTAACCTCCCGATAGCAATATTTATCTGGAAGTCATAAGATCGACCCTTAGTCACCACACCATTGACTAGGAGGTCTGGTGCATTGGGGGTGGTTTCCTCATGTATTTTAAATGTGGTATTCACCATCTTAGAGACACGAAGATACCGACGTGTTTCCTTTAATCCAGTGGTATTAACTTTTTTTTCGCATACCCTCAGATGTGTTTTCCAAATTTGGTACCCCTCTCTCACTTGTTTCCCTTCTGTTCCTTCCNTTCTATATTTTCTCTGCAACAAATTACATCCTAAATAATGTATACATAGTAAGTTTTAAATTATATATATTTTTTTAAGTATACATACCGGTATAGTGATTCAAATGTACATACAGCCTAAGATGTCTTCGACTACCGCCGGTGGTACACGTAAACTAGGTTGAATACCACTTCAGCCACATCTACCCTCCTCATCGCCACCCATTGGATTAAGAAGTCGATAACCCTTGTGTTTAAAGTAAACTCGGTTCACCCTGAAACATATCCCCCCAACCTTGACTGATTACACCATGACCATATCTTATAAGCTTTGCCATGGTGAAATAATGGAAGGTAAGCTTGCTATCCTACAGGGTACCTAAATAAATTAAATCTGGTTTCAATAGTTCGAGAATAGATTTGGACCCACCTCGAACAATCGAGAACTCGAACTTCACCGTAATAGTCGGTAAAAGTGAAAATCTTCTTAAGAGTAAAAAGTATTAACTATATAGTGCCGCGTAACCACTCACTGTTAATTTCATGTAAAAGGGCGTGCATCAAGAAAATACCCTTCTTGAAATACTGAGACTGTTGTAATTATAAGACCCTACCTTGGCCATGCTCACGATTGTTTCATCCATCTCTTGGATGATAGTCAACCACCTTCTTTGAGAACTAAATACGTTCGCGTCCCTATATAGGCAGTGGAGACATCTTTCATTCCAAATATAACTCAAGTTTCCTTAAATTACTTGAATACAATTAATTAACGTAATTAAAATTTATTTTGCACAGTTTTAGTCTTTACTCTTGTATTTCCGTTTATCTAGAAGGGAAAAACAAAATTGCTCCAGGCCATTTGACTAGAAATCCTTTAATAAGCTCTTTTAAACTTCCTACTTTAGTAATTCTTCATATATATATATATATATACTCCATTCATGGTAGGAATTACTCTCTGAAAGGTCTTTTTTCCTACCATAATCCTACTATATGATAGCTCTCTGGTAGGGAGAAAGGCCTTTCAGAAAAAAATTCCTACGATGAACAGACTCTATATATATATATATGTATATATATATATGTATATATATATATATATATATACACACATGAATATTCAAAGATGAACGGGGCAAAGAAAAATAACGTAAATGTCGTCTAACCATTACTCAGTTCTCGCACGTTTTACGCGAATGAGATGTCTACGAGTAATATTAATACGTCGCCATGGTTTCCATTGTGCGTTTCCTCCCTCCCCCTTTCATCTTTCTGCTCCCCTTGTACAAAGTGGCTTAGCAAAGCAATATGGAAACATCAAGCTCTTGAGTGGCAATTGTCCGTCTTATTCTTTTATTTTTCCTCGCTCACCCCCTCTCTCTTCCTTCGCATCGGAATTAAGTCTTGAATATTTCGTACTTTTAATGAACTTTATAAGCGGGGTAAAGGCAAAGGCCCCTCTGCTTGCCGACTGACGCGGCCTACTTGTTAATTGAAAAAGTTAGTGATCCAAAGTTTTTTTCTGAACGGGCCAAATTAAATGATGCCCTCCGGAAATTTTTATTGTGGTTCCAATTTAAACATTGATTAAGAATTTGTGCTCGCATAAACCATTATAGAGAAAGACTTAACTTTTTCTAACTTTGTTCTTTTGTTTTGGTTTATCATAAAAGATGTACCTTTTTTCAAAAATTAATTTAACTCTTGGATTTTTTTTTTTTTACTTATTATCTCCCACTTTTGATGTACCCCTAGTTTATTCTGTAAGGTAGCGAGATTAACTTGCGTTATTCCACTATTATATAGTTTAAAATATGGGGTCGTGGAGTAAACAGTCAAGGAAAGAGTGTTATCCTTCAGGCTGCAGGGGCGGATCCAGATCATTTTCATAGGGGGGGTCATAGTTATAAATAACATTGTTACTTACAATGTTAGATTTCTGTTTAAAGCCATCTAATAGTTTTTCATTCATATTTGATCTTATGTCTGTTTTAAACCATGGTCCTCCTCTACAATTTTTTTAAATCGGATAGTTTTTATAAACTATTTGGAGTGACCCTCCTTCAATTTTTTGAAAAATAGTTCACTTTAGAAGCTATGAGTAGTCTTCGCCTTGACTTTTTCTAAAATTAGATTCTTTTATAAGCCATTTAAAGTGTTCCTCACCTAAAAATTTTTGAATTTTGGATGCTCATTGAAGTTATTTAGAGTGATCATCACCTTAATTTTTTATGATAGTTAATTACCTCTAGAAGTTAATCTTTGTAGTGGTCTTCCACCGACAACATTTTGAAAATTGAATTATTTCAGATACTAGGCTATTTGGGGTGGTCCTCGCCTGAAATTTTTTCAAAATGACTTTCATCTAGAAGTCATTTGGAGTTTGATTTAAGGCCATCTTTCAGCTTCATATTCGATTATATCAGAGGATTTGAAATATATCCAGGGGGGCAGAGTCCTCAACAGTTCCGCTTCTCTTCTGTCCACACATAATCTATATTCGGTATTCGTGGATAAACTACTCTCAGGTGATTATTAGTCTCCTTTGATGTGTAGTAGTCTACCGTCTCTATGAGGAACAATCTTCGTTACTCGCTATGCACGACAAATATTCGTACATGTAAACGAATATTTTTTCCACACTTGCGTGAGTCATATCGAACATTGAATAAACGTTGACGAATAACGAACGTGGGGACCCGGATTCAGAGTTGTCTGCGCGTAAAAATATAAAAAAATTGTATCATTTATCTCTGTTGGATTTTCTTTCTAAAATTTGAACTTTCAATTTGTTTTTTGTATTAGTTTTCTAACTTTTACAAGAGGGTCAATTGACCCTTTGACACCCCCCGAATCCGTGCCTTCTTCAGGGTAAACGGAGTGTACAGATTCTCCTTGAGATACTGAAAACATATTTCCACCTAATTATTATTGTTTCTTGTAACTGGATAATATTTTAAAGGCTAAAACTTCATTTCCGCGCTCATTAATATTCAGTTATAGAATATGTATTGAAAACGTTACTAATTTTTTATCCACCTCCTCTCTTATTTTACTCGTAGAATATTTATATTTTAATATAGAAAATTAATGGTAAAGTTCTACTAAGTGAAATTCATCCTAGTAAATATGTGTGTTTTAAGTAATTGAGTAAACTTGTGTTTTGTCGTATTCCCTTTTGTAATTACACAGAAAATATGACTCCCTCCTGTCACGTCTCATGCTCTCATGACCCGCAGGACGCGGTGGTTCTGTTCCGTTTGGCAACTGGCTCCACTTCTGTATCTACTGTCAACTCTTGATATAGCACTCCCGTTCTGATTTCCTCCGTTCCCTCCGTTTTTACTAGATTGATGAATAACTTGACGTCGACCGTCGAGGAAACTAAACATCTAAAGACGTGTTCGTTGGTTTGGGAGGAGGAGGGGGAGGGGGATCAAATCTTTTACTGTCGCCGTGACTATAAAATTATTGTTTAGTTCTTGGAGACCTTGGTTCATCATCATATGTAGTGCCTAAAATAATTGAGAAGTTATGTATGGTTTCTTTTAAATATCCACATTGGGGGGG